>CAJHQP010000336.1:0-209800 GCA_905132765.1 Moricandia arvensis | reverse complement strand
TTTATGGAAGGGACGGCACTGCTAGATAGAGGTGAGAAGCTCAAGAACACAACTGAGAAGGCGACTCCATCATGCATCTGTTGAAGATGAGCGGTGTCATACCAAAATAAACTTCAAAGGAGAGAAAGGGTGAGAGGGCGATCGAAAATCAACCTAAGACCAACTTAAAACGCTAGAACCTATCAACATTAGAATAAAAAGCAAGAAATAAAGAGAGGCGCCACACCGAGGCTTAGAGAACCAGAACTTGGCCAAACTAAGTCTCGAGGTGAAGAGTTTTGCTTTGAAAATAGAGAAGAGAAAAATCTATTTTTAGGGCAAGTTATCATTATTATTCGTTAGTTAATTTAGTTTTTTCTTTTCGTTAATGAATTATATTTTGTAATTTTAATATTATGTTTTATTTTATGAGAGAAAAATATTTAGTGCAAGATTTGCCTGAAAAGAATCCAATCAAATTTTCATAGCAGCAAAGGCACTTTTGATTTATTACAATTTATAACATTATTTTCTTACCAAATTATATTATTGTTATTAACTGAGTTATAGTGTTTTTGTAACATCTCGATTTCTGGTATATGTGGAAGGGTTTAATAGAATTGATTAATTTATTTATGTCAACAAAGTACATTTACTTTTTCTGTCACACATGATTTATGCTGGAATAGTAAAAAAATAGATGAATTATCGGGAAGTGATCTGCAATTATGTATAAGTGAGACCAAAACATATGAAAAAGTCTTGTGGTGATTGTATGATCAGTAAATAAGTAAATAAGACTTTCACCTTTCGAAATTAGCGCACGGTTGTCAGATAAAATGGAGCCCACAAACCGAAAAAAGGGCGTGAATGGTCCATTAGCCTTCGACGGTCAAAATGTTACTGTTTTAGTTAGTCATCATGCAAGTTCTCTAAAAATTATGATATCGTCCCACCTTATTTGTTTCCCCTCAAAATACTAGGGGTAAATACCCAAATAATAATAAATGTTTTTCTATATATAGTATGAAGCATTGAGCTTCAGTATCATAACTTCATAAAATTCCTCATCTTATTTTCAAACTTTGTCCAAAAAGGGAACACGATGAGCCAACACACGAACCTGTTGCTTCCTTCATTTGAAACAAACCAAGATGAAGAAGTTGTAAGCAAGATCCAGACGCTGACGCTGACGCTAAACGGTGGTGGTAGTGTCTGGAGGTTCAAAGGTAACAGGGCGGCCAAAGAAGCGGCAAGTGTTTCAATAAAGAGTGTCCTTTCCAAGTTATTCAACAACTGCAGCAAAGACGTTAAAAAGACCATTTTGCCCCTGGGTCACGGTGATCCGTCCGTCTACCCTTGCTTCAAGACTTCCGTTGATGCAGAGGACGCCGTTGCTGAGTCCCTACGATCTGGCGCCGCCAACTCCTACTCCCCCGGGGTTGGTATTTTACCGGCCAGGAGGTACTTAAGTAGTTATGTTATGCATGTGCTTCATTTAAAAAACTTCAGTGGCTTATAAATCTAGTAATCTCGTTTTTGGTCGGTTGGTCGGGTAATAGAGCAAAGAAAACATGCTAATAGAAAAAAATATAGTGTTAAAAAAACATTTAAAAACTAGTATATTAATGCGGTATAAAATCCATCAATTAGAAAATAATATGAAGTAAATAAATCCATCAATTATTGATATTTACTCTCTCTCTTTTTTGGCAAAAAAAGTAAAATATTAATAAAGAACAACTTGAAAGTATGCAGGTTTATTTACGATTCAAAAGCTTTATGACTTTATGAGTTATTTCACTATGCATGCAATGCATTTTTGAAAATATACATAACCTTTACAGCTATTTGTATACTACTATTAATTTAGGGCGGTGGCAAATTATTTGAACCGGGACCTTCCGCATAAGCTAAAACCAGACGATATATTTATGACGGTCGGGTGCTGCCAAGGGATAGAGACCATGATTCATGTTCTGTCCTGTCCCAAGTCGAATATCTTGCTCCCCAGTCTTATCTATCCTCTCTACTATAGTCACGCTATATATAGCCAAGTCGAGATTCGCAAGTATGATCTCCTCCCTGACCAGGACTGGGAGATCGATCTCCAAGGCATTGAAGCCATTGCAGATGATAATACAATCGCTATGGTGATATGTAACCCTCACAACCCATGTGGAAGTGTGTACACACATCATCATCTAAAGAAGGTGAAAATGTGTAACTTTAAGTTAATTTTCTTTTTAACTTTACTCTTTTTTGTCATCTGCTCGTTAGGTTAAACCAAATTTTGGCAGACTTCATTCTTGTTTATGTTACACTTTATTGATATTTGAGAGCCAACACATGGACCTCCCCGGGTCCAACAATTTAAAAACTCTTATTTTTTTACCACATATTTTATATCAGATTTAGATTTAAACCACATTATATTACCAGTTAATAAAGTACATATCTTTGCTCAAAACACTAACTGATAATTATTTTTGAAATTTTCAGATTTTGATTTTTTATAATAGTTTTGAAAAAAAAAATTGATTCTAGGAGCTTAAAAAAAACTGTCCAAGAACCCCTAATAATATTGAATTGTCCTGAGTATAGGTGGCTGAGATGGCAAAGAAGCTAGGGATAATGGTTATTTCTGATGAAGTTTATAAGCACACAATATATGGAGAGAATCCATTTGTCCCGATGGGGATATTCGCATCGATTGTTCCTGTGGTTACACTCGGGTCCATTTCCAAGGGCTGGCTCGTCCCTGGCTGGCGACTAGGTTGGATGGCAATGAATGACCCAAATAATGTTCTCAAAACCACTGGGGTAGGGGTTTTCAATTCTCGGATCATCCTTTGATACTTAGTTAATATATTTCTCTCTTGGACGTGATAAAATAAACGTTATAGATATATGTCAGTTTGAACATGTAACCATATCTCTTTTGTCAATAAGGTCGTTGAATCCATCAGGGACTTGCTTAACATAAGTCCAGATCCATCGACAATTCTACAGGTTTGTACTTGAATAAACAAAACATACATGCAAGACAAAATGTAAAAGAACTAATGTGTTGCACTGTGTAATTGATAGTTTGCACTTCCAAATATTTTGGAGAAGACAAAGAAAGATTTCTTTGAGAAGAAAAACTTGACATTTAAGCAAAATGTAGACATGATGTTCGATGCTCTCAAGGAGATTCCTTGCCTCGTTTGCCCTAAGAAACCTGAGTCGTGTACTTACTTAGTGGTACCAATTTCTTTTTATACTCGGTTTTTATTTACTATAATATAAAAAAAGTTTTGTTATCTCTAAACATTTTGAATAATCTTTATACGTATATACTTTTGACATCTCTTTATAAGTATATACTATAACATGCAAACTCGCTAATACTATTTCCCTAACCATTTAATCTTTTTAAGGTTTTTAGCACACTTTTATAATTTAATATTTACTTTTTGTAACCAAAACATCAATATCATTATGAATGGTACATATACATCACATCCTATATAAAAGAAGTGTAGACTAGTGACAATCTAGTTTGTATATCAGACAAAATTGGACCTGTCACTCTTGGAGGACATCATAGACGATGTTGATTTCTGCATGAAGCTGGCCCAAGAGGAGAATCTAGTTCTCTTACCTGGTAAGCACCACATAGTTTACATTGTCTAAGATTTTTAAATAAGTATAATTTATATATATATAAAATCTTGAAAGGGATGGGCTGATTTGGAATATTCATGCAGGAGAGGCATTAGGCAAGAAGAATTGGGTGAGGATCTCGATTGGAGTAGAGAGATCAATGCTAGAAGACGCTTACGTGAGACTCAAAAGCTTCTTCGCTCGCCATGTCAAATCACCAACCACTTGAGAACTCAGCTTCATTGTCGGAACATGAGACCCTATCTTTCTATTGTTTTTTTTTTTTTTTTTTTTTGAATCTTATCTTTCTATTGTTGTTTTTGTATTTTTCTCTTTTCAATAATCACTCTATAATCTTCGAAGGTTTTGATTTGTGTGTGTGTGTGTGCCTATTTGTAAAGCAGCTATGCTTGTCAAGTTGTCCGTTAGAATGTCGTTTTAATTTGTCAAGTCGAGTCAAGACAATAAATAAGACATGATGGCGCGACCTTACCATCTTGGATTTGACATATGACAAGTTGAGAATAAAATAATACTCCTTCTGTTTTTTAATGTAAGTAGTTTTGCTTAAAAGCACAAGTATTTAGAAAACCACTTTTATATCATTAGCATTTAATTAAAGAGAGAAAAGAACCAATAATAAATTATATTTATAATTTTACTTTAATTTATTGATGAAATAGTATTTTATTACTTTACTTTTTGCATTGGACTTTGAAAAACAACTTACATTGTGAAACAAAATAAAATCTCTAAAACTACTTATATAAAGAAACGGATGGAGTATTTGACGATAAAACCTTTTACTTTCTCTGTTATTGAAAAGAATGTTTTTAGAGTTTTTATGTTAGTGTTTTTATAAAAAGAGAAGAGTTTTTATGCATATTAAAAATAATAAATTCTTACAACTGATTATACTATATTACAATTAATATACAGTTTCTAATAAACATCAATCAATGAATTTTAATCAATTTAAGTTTATAGTTAACGTTTAAAAAAAATACAATTTATTAAAATTAAACAATTAAAATATTTAAAAATTATTAAAAGCTTTATTTTCAACACTAGGATATCATTTCATAATAGTTTAGAAATGATTATGAATTATCCGCAATATATGCAATGTTGATAAACAACTTAACCGACAACTCATGATAAAAATTTTCTCGCAACATTTGCATCGGCAAAAGTTCTGCATGTATGTTCTCTTTGCAGTACACAATCACAACGAAAAACTCTAATTGCAATATTCTGAAACATCTGATAAGTTGCATCCTATAATCTGCAAGAAATTGCATCTCTAAAAAATAAATCCAAAATTGATATAGAAGAGTTAAGCTTTTAACCACTAGACCAACTTTGATGGAAATTTTAAAAAATTTACTTTTGTGAAACAATTAAAATTTCAAAAAATTTCACTTAAAACAGAAAAAGTATTATTTATTATCTGCAATTCTTTCAAGTGACGCTAAAATAAGTTTTTTTTATTAAAAGAGGACACAAGAAGAAAAATGATAATAAAAATTTATTAAAGAGGTAAAAGACTCTTATACTCTTACTTTATAGATATATATAAAAATATAAAAATAATTCTCTCAAATGATCCTAAAATAATATTTTCTCAACCAAAAAATACACAAAAAATAACTAAAAGAGATTTCATTTAAAACGGTAGAAGCATTATTTTATAGATATATAGATAAATAATTATTTAATTAAATAAAAATCATAGGTTCAAATTATACATTTTTATTTTGAAACCCAATTTTTTTAAACTATTTTCAAAATTTATATTTAAAATTTTAAATATCTATTTATTTACTTTTAAAATTCTAAACCCTGCCTTCCAAATCTAAATCCTAATTCTAAATTAGTTAAATTTAAAAATCTAAATGTATATTTATCTTTTTATTAAAACATTTTGATCATTTTAACCATTGAAAACTATATTTAAGAATAATTTTTTATGGTCGTACTTTCATTTATTACTAATATGGTTGACAAAAAAACTATATCAAATCAGAACAAGACACGTGACGGGTTCATGATACACCGTAAACCAGGTGATAAACACTCTCGTCCGTCTAGGGAGAGAGCGAAGCATCATCGTCGTCGTCTCTCTTTATAAAACCCTAAAAGTCACATCGATTCCACCATTAGGGCGAACTTGAAACCTAAATTAGAGAGATAAGCGATGGCGAGTACAGGAACTGCAGTTGCCACGTCATCAACCACCGCGAAGAGAAAACCAGTGTTTGTGAAAGTTGAACAGCTAAAGCCTGGAACGACCGGTCACACATTGACTGTTAAGGTCGTTGACTCCAATCCGGTGGCTCCACCTACCCGGAAGGCTCGTCCGGGTAGTTCGATGGGTCGTCCGTCTAAGCCGAGTCGAATCGCTGAGTGTCTCATCGGAGATGAAACCGGATGTATTCTCTTCACTGCTCGTAACGATCAAGGTTTACTCTTTTTTCTTACATGATGTAGAAATGGTTTTGTCTTATTGATAAAGTCTGGTCCTTTTGGTTCTCTAATGTATATCTCTGTCAGTGTCTATTTGAGAAAGTAATGTGTAAGAGAAACTGAGTGATGTGTCTTATGTCGAACTTTGGACATATATTGCAAAAAAAGCTGTCATCTTGTCTGAATATTGAAACGGAATTGCTGTGCAAATCTGTGCAAGAGACTAGTGTTTTGTCTCAATTAAGTGATATCTTTGTGCAAATTAGTGGTTACGTACTAGTCTTTTTCTTACATGATGTAGAAATGGTATTGTCTTATTGATAAAGTCTGATCCTTTTGGTTCTCTAATGCACATCTGTCAATGTCTATTTGAGAAAAGTAATTTGTAAGATAAACTGAGTGATGTGTCTTATTGCAAAAAGCTATCATATAGACTAGTGTTTGTTCTCAATTAAGTGATGTCTTTGTGCAAATTAATGGTCTTGAGGTTTGTGTAATAACATTCCCCATATGTGGAGTTGTATAATATACTTTATCTTTCCATTTGAGCTATATGATTCCAAAGCTTCTATAGCCTTTGTACCTGTTATTGAGGAAACCTTGTGGCTTACTGATTAGATTTTGTTTGTATAGTTGATCTTATGAAGCCTGGGGAGACCGTGATACTGCGCAATTCGAGGATAGACATGTTCAAGGGTACAATGAGGCTTGGGGTTGATAAATGGGGACGCATTGAAGCTACTGAACCTGGATCTTTCACAGTCAAAGAGGATAACAATCTGTCTCTTGTTGAGTATGAACTGATTAACGTTACTGATCAGTGATCTTCTTTAGTATGTCTATGGTAGTGCTTTGGTTCTGATTTTTCTACCGTGAAGGTTATTTGATTTAGATGATGGTTTGTATGACTGGTTAAGAGATGCTTTGCTTTTGTAGGAATGCTTTCTCTATTTACCCTAAAACATGATGTTAAAATCTCGCTTTGGAGAATTATTGAGTCCATGGTAATGGTATTGTTCTCTTTAATGTGTTGATGTTATCTTAAAGATCACTGACACACTAATCTTTGAAGTCAACACTTTGCTATGATTAGTGAAATGGGCATAACTTATATCAAAGTCTTACAACACAGCAAAAATGTTGAACGTTCCTATCACTTCCCTCACAATACCAACACAAGCCCCCATGTTTCAAGAAACGTATCACATGAACAAAGGAAAAAAAAAAGAACAAAACGAGATAAATTTTTTGAATCACTCCACTTGTTTGATGATTCTTCTTTTACGCAGAGGTACAGTGACGACTGTTCCTGGAGCACTACTAGCTTTCCTACGCTCATCTTTCCTCCTCTTTGCATCGTTTATAGCTCTGCTTTCCCCTATTGCTTTGTATATAGGTTTCGGCAAGTGCCTGTGTCTGTAATTTCACATCATACAAAACGTTAATGTTTAGACTTTTGCCAATCTCCAAAGTTGGAAACATGGGAAATAACTCAGTATGCCATTTTTATCTGGAAGTGTACCTGACAATACGCTTGATCTCAGGAAGATGCTTGTATCGATTCTTCACCGCTTCATTGTACTCATGCTTCTTCTGCTCCCTTGGAAGAATCTGCAACACAACCCACCATTCAACATATGAGAATTTACCATTCACAATCAAAATGCACTATTGAGTCCATAGCCTATTTTCTAATTTTCAATTTGTTTACTGAAACCTAATGCTGTTAAAAGGAAAAGGCATGGATTCTTACAACTCCCAATTGCTCTGATGCTTTGGCCTTCCAAAGCCTGAGATTAGTGTCATCACTGCCCGATATAACATAGGTCGCATCACAGCTATACTTGACACAGAATACTCTACAAGAGACCAAAAAAACGCATTAATATATAAACGTTGTCCATAATACAATCAAGTTAACAAAGTGGTACCTCTGCATCCTCTTTGTATGGTAGATTTCCCTGCTGTGTCCTCCATTGTATGGGAAGATTCTGACGGATCGATCATAAGAACCCGTAACAAATTCACGACCAGTTGGTGAAAAATCAATATCCATCCTGCAAAAAATGATTAAATCATAATGCATTAGGATAATCTGATGTTGTAGAAAATTTGACTGGATACTTGGGGGGTTTATCATTCTTACACTGCAGAAACATGATCTTTATGCACGCACTTGGCTTCGTCATCCTTTCTACCATCAAAGCTATAACAATTGCCATCTTCATTTGCCTATTCAGTTTCACCATAAGATGAAATTAACACATAACCAAAGGCCCAAATGCTGATTCACTCTATGATTGATTATCACTTACAACTGTAAAGTTCATAGGTTCCATAGGGTTCCATGCGATTGAATTTGATCTGGTCTGTCGAATGGACAAGCAAATTTTTTAAGTTTGAAGAGAAAAAAAATGGTTTATATATGAAAAATGAGTGAGTGAGTTTCAACTATACCTGCATGAGAATGCTCCTTGCAGCAGAAGACATGCGGAGATCATATATCATTATGCTCCTATCGCTGGAAGAAGAGAAACAAACCATCTTACAGTGTTAGAGAAAGCTATGGATAGTTTATCTAACATATACTACAATTTTATAAATACCTAGCAGATGCCACCAATATATCAGGCTCTCCAGGATTAAACCGGACAGATATTACAGTGTCATTTTTCCACTGAAAACTCTGGACTGGCTGAGACCTAATCACAAAAAAAAAAGATAAAGCTATAAGCGCTGTTTAAGATTCAAGCAAGAAAAAAATCAGAGATTTTTGTTTAACAAGAGTATGATTACCTATTGTGATTCCATATATCCAGTTGAGCTCCGGCTGTAGCAAAAAGTTCTCCTTCAAACTGATGATCAACAGCCCTAGAAGAGAAACAAAGCTGAACATTTCAAGATTTGTGGACAGAGAGAACAATGAGAAATGCAATGAAGATGGTAAGAAGCTTACAATAACGCATTCTTCCAGACATAGACTGCAGAAGGCTGAAATAAACAAAAAAAAAAAGCTTGTTATTAAGATAAAACCATAGAAGAGATGACAAGGTTATAAGGATATAAACAATGAAACACCTCAACAGATTTTTCAGATGAAAAATCAGAGTCTTCAAGAGAAGGCTGAGGAACATTCCACAAACGAACACTGCATAAATCCATTCATCTTTAGTCTCGGTCAAGGAGTGAAAAGACTTAAAACCAATAAACTCAAATATATATCTTACGTGCTATCAGTTCCGCATGAAATCAAAACATTCCCATCAGTTGATGCTGTAAGACCACGCACAGCACCTTGATGGCCAGGAAATTGGCAAACCGTACGCCTGCTTGTTCCAAGGCACAGAACATATAACAATTAGTACAAGGAGACACAAAATGAACTTCAAATTAGTTCAGGAGAGTAGGGAAGATTACAACCTCGTAGCAATATCCCAAAGGCGAATATCTGCAAAGAAGAAAGATAGAATAATAAGTTTCAGTTGAAAGAATATAGCTCAGATAGTAGCAGGTAAGGACATCTCCAACCCCACTCTATTTTACACTGGAGTAAAATGCTCCAATCCTACTCGATAATTCACTATATAATAAGATAAAAAATGGGTTTACTCTACAAATCACTCTATTTTCCACTCTAAAATAGAGTACCATTGGAGTAGAACATAACTCTATTATAGTTAATAGAGTTAAAATAGAGTGGTCCATTGGAGATGGTCTAACAAAGGTAGAAACCGAACTACAAGCAAAATCACAATGCAATTCATTATGTATTTGGTTCCTTTTCCATCATATCACTAACAAACTCTGCATAGAAGTTACAACACTTGGAGAAAACAAACAAACCTCCATCCATAGAAGCAGAGAAGATCCCCTTCAAGTAATTAGGGTTCTTAGCCATACACGAGATACCATCTCGATGCCCATCCATTGCTCCAACAAACGGCCTCGCAAATATCTACAAAAGCAAAAACCCACAACCAAAGTTGATAACTTTTTTATCAATACTAATCAGAACCAAACAAAAAATAAGTAAAAATCGAAGCTTGATGATTGTAATACCTTCTCTAGTTTTGCAGCTGTGTGTGCCCTCTGATACTCAACCGCCTTCTCCATGGGTCTAAGACTCGGGTCAAAGTTGTGAAAGACCCGCTGAGACAAACCCAAGTTTTAGAGCTATTGATTAGGTCACGGAAGGGGAGAGTGTAAACTGAATTGGATTATGTAGATTTACCTGAAGGTCTTGACTTCTTTCTCTGGTGAATTCATCAACTGATCGTGATATTGTCTTGATCCTCATTGTTTACGATTAAGAAAGCTCACGGCGGAGAGTAACGGTGAAAGAGAGAGAGACAGAGAGAGATTTGGTAAAACCCTAGAGATTGAGAGGTTTTTGAGAAAGGGGACGAAAGCTTGTGTAGTGGTGTTTACATGGGCTGATAAATAATAAATTTAGGACTTTTCTAAACCTTTAAAAGCCCAAATAAGTTTCGCTAATTGGGCCGTGAATAATTTACTTGGATAATATTTATATTTGAATTAAGCATTTTTATATAATGCACAAAATAACTATGATTTTCTCTGATTAAACAGTGAATATCCTGGAAGTCAAGAAATTATATAATCCACTTTCGATATGTTTTGATTTTATGGCAAGAAGTCCACATTTTCCATTTATACAAAAGAAATAGTAAAAATAAGCATGAGTTTTGACAAAATCTTTGTCTTCTCGGACTTTTACTAGTTTGGTAGTAGGAGTAGTAGTAGGACATGCACATGCACCCTTACATTAGAACAAGTCAAATTCTCATGTTTTGAATATCAACAGTCTTAGATTCACACATTAAGAAAAAAGTTACATTAAATAAAACTCTCTCTCAATAGATAATGCTATGTGGCTATAGTCTAATACTTTTTCTTTATTGAACAACAAATTAACCACATGTGAACCCCAAGTAGTTGACACAAGAAAAATCCAACTGCCAACCACTTATATGTTTGTTTGTATGCATTGTGTTAATTAACTAAATAAAACACAATGCATACGTACTTTTTTTATCTTACACTTCAACGGCTAAACCCACTTACATGTTTTCTTATATATCTTCACGGTTGATCCGATCGGTTTCAAAAGAAATACACTTAGTGCTACATAATGGTTTGGTCCGAAAACATATCGTATTGTTCGATTATCTGTTATGGTCACCGTATTAACCTTTTTCTCATATTAACTACTTGGGCCCAAGTCAGACCTATGTACTGAGTTATTTATTGAATTTTCTTTCCTTAACCTAAACTGATAAGAGAGTTATTTCTTAGGTACTGGTCCTCTTGTGGTACTTCAATTAGTCAAGTCGTGGCTTACGCGTTAAGTTTTCAAAACTCAAGCTTTGACTTTTCAGAACAAAAGTAAACCTTTGTTTTATACAGTTGTGCAAACTAATCTTTGATAGAAATGTAATTTGTTTTACTATATGGATTAATTTATGTTAGAGATTAAAACGTCTATCATTGCTAAGACAAAAAAATGTTTCATTTGTCTCGTTAAGCTTAATAATAAACATATGAATAAGATATGTAAATATATCCTAAGAAAATTCCATGTTAGATGTTAGCTATAAACGCGTAAACTATCCCACTATATTCTTTTTTTCAATACACAGTCTTTCTCATAAATTATTTTAAAATCCAAAACCATAAGGATACCGATATGGAGTATAAATGTAATGTAATAGCGTACATGGTAAAGTGTCGTAGAGCGACCCGTTCAAGTCACAATACTTGGTCAACACGCAAATCTTGAGATGGCTCCGGGTAAAATCCGACCTAAGTGATGAACTCATTGAGTCATGTCCACTTCCTCGTAACTAAAGCATATATATATATATATACTCCCTCTCCTTTATTTGATATCCAACATAAACATAACTCTTAATTTTATTTCTTAACCAAACAAACAAACAAAAAAACTTCTTTTACAACGTGAAGCCAAAATAAAATGAGGAGAGCTACTTGGTCTACTATTTTGATCGTGGTGATGATGGTGTCGTTGTTGGTGGTGGTTCCAGCCGCGGCGGGGAGGGTTCTAATGGAGAAGTCAGGAGAAGGAAGAGAGGTGATGAGCGTGGAGAAGATGAAGTCGACGGTGGATTCTTGGTTTCATCGTTTGTCTTCAGGTCCTAGTCCAAGAGGTCGTGGCCATTGAATCAGTTTTTTCTTTTTTTTTTCGTTTTTTTTTCTAGCGGGAGGAGATCTAGAGTGTCGATATAATTATGTCCATATGTATACCCCAAAAAAAGTATTCAATTCATTTATTTCTTTGTTTGTAGTTTTTTTTTTCTTTAGAGAAGATTCACATACTTGCAAGGCAGAAACTAAACCATCATTATACATGTACATCCTTACATGTACATCCTTACATGTACATCCTTACATGTACATCAAGATTTTGTTACGAGAGAATTATTTTTGTGGTAGTTGAGGCCTCAAAAACAAAACAAAAAAATTATTGTAAACGAGTGAGCCTTGCACGCCAGCCTGCCCGGAGTCACCTTCCTAACATTTTATATTACATAGTTTTTTTGCCAAATCGTGAGGGCAATGAACATATTGGAGTTTGTGTGAGAACAAAGCATGAAACCGAAAGAAATAATATAAAACATGAAACTGAAGTTGATTTGGAGCAGCTTTTTAAAAAATTGATAAATCTGGAAAAAAAGATTATCCAACTTTAGAATGATTTAGTGCACAAAAGCGATTTAACAAAAGGAAATTGTCAACTAAACCATTTCAGGGGAACATAAAGCCAATAAACTAAGCAAATAAAAAGGATTTGTTGTGCACATAACAACCATTATAGCTCGTCACTTCAAACTTTGGATTCATTCCTCTCTATAGTCTGGATTCTCTTTCAATATGATGAAACCTTCTAGTATTGGAGACAATGGAATGTACCTGTGACCCCAAAAAGAAAAACATTAGATTCCAAAATGTAAAATAGAGTTTCATATAGAGTAGGAGACAACATACTTGTCAGTTGCGAGTTCTGCTCTCTCCCCAGCAGCAAGGAGAACTGGTGTTGAGTGTGTTTGGAACCCAGTGATTGTCTTTGGTCGACCTGCCTGTCCTACCACATCAACTGCTTGTCCTACTCGGACGGGCACGGAGATGGGCTTCAGGTTCTCATCCACTGTCAGCATCATCCTTGGCTACAGACGCATACCGTTCGTGTTAAATAACAATAGACTTGAAAAAGAAATTCTCGGACAGAACATGCACTCACCTGCATCGCCAGAACTAGGAAGTAGAGTACATAATGGTATTTCCCCAGTATGATGGATTTCATGTCAAGGCATGCATGCAACAATGTCACAATCCCAGCAAGCGCGGTTCTGGGCACACACAAAAAAACACAACACACATGTTTAGGATATGTGTTAAAACACAGCAAAGTATTTAAATATTATATGTTCAAACTTACGGGGATAGCAAGAGCCTCTCGGAGTGGAAGGGGCTTAGAGTTAAGAGACCCTTTCCCATATGTACCAGCCCTTGAGCAATACGCACCTGCAATAACGACTTACCAGAATCAGAAGAACTGTGTTTTGTTCCACGAGAACAAAAACATTAAACTTTAACACATTACACAGAAGAGAAGGCTAGCATCCTTGTAATAATAGCTGGAGAGGTTTCTAAGCATGCCGGCAATCCTTGCATTGTTAGTTCCAGCGCCGATCAAACCAAGGGAAACTATTGCTGACTGTAGGAATCAGATGAAACATCAGTCCAACACTGCAAATTAGGCCGATGAAATAACTAGTACACCTGAATAGTGAATGGCGAAAAATAACTTACCATGGCAACTTCTGAATCTGTGTCATGGCTAAGACGGCTCAAGGTGTCCATAACAGTCACCTGGAATTATGAAAAAGATTAGAGAGTAACAACAGTATTCCTAGGCAGAGAAGTAAAATCATATTTAAAAAAATATTCACCTTTGGGTTTGATATACATAGGAGACCAAGGGCCAAAGGCACTGCACGCCTAACATTCTGTTCTCCATACTGTAGCACGCGCTCTAGAGAACGGATAGCCATATCAAGACCCAGTTCTTCAGACATAGCAACCATTGCTAAACCAATCACAGCTGGACCCTGGTGAATATCACCTTTCTCCAGATGCTCTCCACACTGAGCCAGAAGGTCTTGGACCTGAACAATTACAGAGTCAGCAACTAAACTAGAAAGCAATTTAATCACTAGTTCACTTGATCAGATACCTTAAGGACATTCCCAGTTCCAGCATACGCACAGGAAAGAAGTGTCATATCACAGTACTTTCTGATCTTCTCATTGAATGTCTTTGAAACCTCTGCGGTAGCCTCCACACTTTCCTGCTCGATATTGGAACAAGTTGACACTAATAAACGAGAGAAATAACGATCCTGTAAACCAACAAGAAATTAACCAAATCGTTGCTTACCTGTTTGCCAAGATACAAAAGTCCAAGTCCAAGAGGCAAGAAACGAGTAAGGGCTTCACCCAGTTCTGCCTCACTCCGATCCATCAAGGCAAATATGATAGACTGTGCAACCTCTTCGTTACAGGAACCAACATAGATCATCCCCAAGCTAAGTGCAGCAAATGCAATCACATCGAGAGGTGCTTTGGCATCGTTTAGAATTGGAGACAAACTGCTTCTTATCTGTCCAAATAGTTACCATGTTAGTATCTCCTCAACAGAACATTCAACATAGCAATTTAGGTAAGTAGACAGCATATCTTCACCTGATCATTTTGGGAGCCCGCATATGCAATCCCGAGACCCATAATAGCACCAATTCGGACAGATGAATCCTCTTTGTCAATATATTCTCCAAGAAGAGCTAATGCCTGAGAAAGAGAAATGTGAGTGAGAAGAGCGTATGGCTTCCATAAAATCGAAAAAGAACGCAACTCACAGGATCACAATCATTCTTAATGCCGCAATTAACTATCCCAACACCCAGCAGAGCTCCAGCGATGATGGGATTATCATTGGTGTGGAAGTATTTGTCGAGATGAGTGAGTCCGGCGTCCACATCCCACAACAGAATCATACCCTAGCATAGGGAAACAACGAGGTCCTGTTACAATTATCACTTCAAAGATATGAAACATAGCTAGTCAACGAATGAGGAGGCATACCAGACTAGCAGCTGCACTGGTCTTGCCATGTTCTTTATTTTTGAAGAGCCAGTTTCCAGCAGACCCACTGGTCGAGTCTGATGGCACTGTCATTAATTTGTCCTGGCCAAAACCAGCATTTACAAATGCATTCACAAAAGTGGCAGCCAAGTTTTGTCTAGCAGAATCCGCACTTGGGCCCGAGCTAGCCCTGCCATCAAGCAAGTGAGCCTGCAAAATTTCATTGAATAGATAAGAGACACTGACAAAAATAGACCCTATCACCAAAAACAGAACTAATTTTGATAAAACTGATGTACCTTGTAGATGTCTTCAGGCGTCTTGGCCTCCATGACCTCAATATCCCTTGCAAGCGTTAGATATCCTTCACTTAACTTAGTGTTGTTAACAATATCCTGTAGCATTTCTCTGTCAACTTCATTTTCAACCATCTCAGGGTCAAGCTCAAAGGTGATGCCCTGCATGGGGGAATAATAAGAGAAAAAGGTGAATAAGAAAGTAATTCATCATATACTGAATCTCTTTAGATGTTAATCATTATTCGTCAATCACTTACATGACGTGATATCATGTAGCAGAACTGTTTCTTTTTCAGCAGATCAGTGCATGAGGTAAATACTTGCTTCACATACTGCAATAAGGAAAATATATATCATGTAAGAAAAATACATCACTTGGAGGATATTAAGTTATTTATGAAGACTAGAACCCATACCTGCATGTTATCAAGAAATAGTGCAATTTGCAGCGCGTTTGGATATTCTTCAAACTTAATGTAGATCATGTAAGCAATATCTAAAACCAGCATGTCATCCGGTCCAGGAAGGTACCTGAATAATAGAAAAACAAAATGTCAAAGGGGGTGGTACTGTGTGAGATAACCAAGCAAAGCTCGTGAAAACTCGTCTCCTAAGAAACTTGCAGTGAGTGCTCTAAAACCACAAATGAGTACACCAGTCACACGAATAAGATGATAATATAAAATTACTTGGCTGCGCTCGTGAGATAGTTGCACGTCCTCCTAAAATTTGTGCGATCTACATGCTCAAGTAAGAGATCAAGATCCTCAACATCCATTAAGAGGTCAACAGCTTCGGTTTCTGCATTATGCTGCAATAAACAAAATGGAATCCTTCAGAGATAGAAAAACACAAAACATGAAAGTCTCAAACCTATAAATGAAAGTTTTAGGTACATAACGGAACCAAGAAAAATAAGTATAACAGGGATCTCACCTTCATGTGAAAAGCAACAATTTGCTGCACAAGATCCATTAAGTCCTCAATAGAAGCCTCCTCACCCTGATTTAACAAAAAATAACCACCAAGCATATAACCATATGTTAGAAGCAAATCTAAACAAAGTAGAAAAGCACATTGTCATTATATTCATAAACGAACCGGCAGAGAAAATCCAAACATAAACTACTCATGACCAATTTGTTTTCTAACCTGACGAACTGTATACTCTTCTGCAATCTCTCCGGCCAGATTCCTGACATACTCGTGACCCCATGACCCGATATCACCCTCTGATCCAGTCAACCTGTATCCTAAGCTTTCCTGAAAAAGTATTTCATAACAAAGTCAAGCAACCAAAACTAACTTCAAACTGTACCAAGAACCACAAATACAAATCTGTTTAGGCATATCATGAGAGGAAACACACACAAAAAATAATCAATCCAGTGATATGATTAGGAAACAAATAGTAATAAGTAAGAAAATATGTTTTAGTCTATTCCTAAGAAAATATGTTTTAGTCTATTCCTACAATAATAGCAAGAAAGCACATACCCTTTCACCCTCAGCAGACATGGTCAGTGCCAAGACAGACAGTATATCAGCCAGCAATTTCTGCAAATACATATAACGCGATCTTTAATCCATACACAGTAGTATGAGCAAGAAGATGGTAACAATTACTTAAAATTTGTACCTTGAGATCGGACTCGACCATATTTTTATGAAATTCCTTAAGAGTTCCATAGTGAGGACGGAGAAACTTGAGGGGCTTGGGAACCGACGTCATGGAGCTTGTTGAGGCACGGATCTCCTGCCTAAAATATAAAACAAATTAGACCCAATAAAGGTTAGATTACGATGGAATAAAAATCATGAACACGGTTAAGAGACACATGACTTTACCTCATGCTTTCGAGAGCAGCCTTCTGGAGTTCAGGATTAGGATCTTGAACCCTCTCAACATAGAGCTCAAGGTTCTGCTTTAGTTGCAAGTCCTCTTCAGACTGTACAAATCACATCAGATGCAAAAACAAGTCATGTACTAATCGCTTTAGCAAGGCTCTAGCTAAACCCTAAATCTCTCATGTACAGCTTAAATTCTGAAGCTTTTATTCTGATTCTAAACAAAGATTCAAAGAGAATGAGAAATAGAAGTTTACCAGATCTTCTTCCTTCTTATCATCCTTCTTCTTTGGATCCTTTGAAGGAACCTTCGTAGTAGCTTCATCCCGCTTCGCACCATCGCCAACGTTGTTCGGATCTGGACCTGGAGCCATCTTGATCAATCTAGTACACGATCAATCTGAAGAGTCCTCGGAATTTGAAATCTCGGACCAATCGAGCAACCAAACCCTAAGTCTCTAAAGTGGAAGTTAGAGAGAGGAATGATGCTTTTCTTCCGGAACTGAACTGTAATAATGAAAACAGATACAAGTAAATATACACACTTGCCCATCCATCAAGATTTCTATTATGGGCTCGGTCCATAAATTAATCCGGATACTTAATGGGCTGAAGAAAAAATATATGAGATTTTTGTTAATGTGTTTTTATAAACTAATTTATTGTATTAAAAATTACAAAAGGGTATTCTATAACTGATAAATATGCATAATTGATCATCTTAACGATTTTATTTATTTTCTATATGAATCTCTATAGTTGATGAATTATACTTTCAAAAATTTTGAGATAAAATTGTAGTCTTAATTTTGAATCTCCAAAATTTTGGTCTAAAACATTAAGGAGCTGATAAGCTTTATAATTAAAAATCTTATAAAAAACGTAATTTTTATTTAAATAGTTTTATTTTAAAATATTTATATTTAAGAAAACTCTTATTTTGGATAATAGTCAATTATTAGAAAAACATATATGATTTGATTGATCAGAAAATATCTATTAAATTAAAAAATTATTATAATTTAGATAAAAAAGAGGAAATATGAAATTTAATGTTTATTTCTAGTAATGGAAAAAACAAAAACAAATAGAGAAAAATAATAAAAGAGAAAAGGAAAACAAACGGAAAGGCTGAAGGGCAAGAGGGCAGACACCATCAAGGAAGAGAGATAGCGATCGTGTCTTCTCGAAGCTTCCACGAGATTCCCTACTTGTAAGAAACTTCAATTGTGAAAGAGAAAGAACGGGAGAGAAGACGTCGACAAAGAGATACGTTTTTAATTAAATCAGATTCAGGAAAACTGAATAAACGAAAGAGAGGAGAAGGAGAAGGTGAGATGGGTGTGGATTACTACAAGCTTCTACAGGTTGATAGAAGCGCCAGCGACGATGACCTCAAGAAAGCTTACAGAAAACTCGCCATGAAATGGCATCCCGACAAGAACCCCACCAACAAAAAAGACGCCGAAGCTAATTTCAAACAGATCTCCGAAGCCTACGATGTATGTTCTGTCTTTTTTTAATGTCTCTCTTCAAAAAGTTTATTCCTTTATTGAAATTACCCCAAAAAGTTGTCGCCTTTCACGATTTTGATAATCAAATTGGTCACACGGATTGCTGATTTCACGATTTGATCTTGTGGGTTTGCTTAGAATCATAGAATAAAGTGAAAGATGGTTGCTTTATGTTAGGGTTCACAGGAGGATGTGTAGGATCGTTACTTTGGTTATGTGGTTAACATTGGTGTTTGTTTAGGTTCTTAGCGATCCTCAGAAGAGAGCGGTGTATGATCAGTTCGGTGAGGACGGTTTAAAAGGGAATGTACCACCTCCTAATGCTTCTGGAGCTTCTTACTTCTCTACAGGAGATGGGCCTTCCTCTTTCGGCTTCAACCCGAGAAGTGCTGATGATATATTCGCTGAGTTTTTCGGGTTTTCGACACCTTTTGGTGGAGGAGGAGGTGGTGGTGGTGGATCAATGCATCATCATCACCATCATCATCATAATCATCATCATCACGGTGCAGCTAGGAAAGTGGCTCCAATTGAGAACAAGCTTCCTTGTAGCCTTGAAGATCTTTATAAAGGAACCACCAAGAAGATGAAGATCTCAAGAGAGATTCTAGATGTTAGCGGGTAATTAATCAATCTTCTTTAGTCTTAACTCTTGACATTACCTAACTCTTTGTGTTTTGTTCTTTGTTAAATTGCAGCAAAGTAACACAAACAGAAGAGATACTAACGATTGGAGTGAAACCAGGATGGAAGAAAGGAACAAAGATCACATTCCCTGAGAAAGGCAATGAGCATCCCGGAGTGATTCCAGCTGATCTTGTCTTCATCATCGACGAGAAACCACACCCAATGTTCACCCGTGATGGCAACGACCTGATTGTCACACAGAAGATCTCACTAGCTGAAGCCTTAACAGGCTACACCGTGAACCTAACGACCCTTGATGGTCGGACACTCACAATCCCAATCACTAATGTGATCCATCCAGAGTACGAAGAAGTGGTGCCTAAAGAAGGAATGCCACTTCAGAAAGATCAAACAAAGAAAGGGAACTTGAGGATCAAGTTCAACATCAAGTTCCCAGCGAGGTTAACTACAGAACAGAAGTCTGGTTTCAAGAAGCTTCTTGGATGATAAGTAAAGCTTATGTCTTCAAGATTGGGTTCTAATGCTGCCCCCCTGTTGTTTAAATTATTTCAAGATAATTCTTACAAAGATTTGGTTACATGTTCCTCTAGAAACAAAAAATTAAAGTTAAAAGTCTTTTGTGTATGTTTACTACAAAAGTGTATGTCTTTATTCTTTTCCCCTGCCTAGAGATTATGTAACTATTCTTTTGTAAGGGGAGATCCAATGCCGTGACGGCGCGTGGGGAACACGAGGAAGAAGCCGCCGCAAACAACGCCGATGATAAAAGGCAAACCGGTAAGGAGCTCTTTGGTATCTTCAGAAGGAACAGGGAACAAGCAACGGATTACATTCTGATCAAACATGGAGATTGCAAAGAAGACAAGCATGGACATGATTGCATGCATGAAATCAAGAAACCTTAGCTTATACTTCTCTTTCTCCTCCTCCGTTAGTGTAATCGTTCCATCCATCACCATTAAACCACTAGGCGTCGCTAATCCATACCTGACCTGTAAAAAAAAAACAGAACCATCATAACTTGTGAAAGAGTTTGCGGAAGAGAGAGATATGTGTTTTTTTCTTTATACTAGGAAGACTGGAGTCGAATCATGTCATCTCCAAAACACGAAATCACAATATTGAATATTAATTTCGTCTCAACGAAAACCTCTAGTACAATGTGTAAGGTCCGTTCTTGTGGAGATAACGACCCTTAAGAGATGTGTTACCTTGCCTCGTGGGTCTCTCAAGGAGTCAGTGAATGAGAGGAGGAAGCAAGAGACGGCGCAGACGAAGACAAGGAAGCAAGTAAGCCATCGACTGGCCAGGGTTGGACACTGACCTTGATGGGTTAGGACAGGACACATTATTTGAAAACCCATAACCGAACCGGTGGGGAGGAGATTTGAGAGATGAGCTGTTCCTTTGAACGCTTTCCTCGCCACTTTCTGTACTTTCGACTTTGGTTTCCTTGGGGCCTCTGGTAAGGATGATATCAACAAGTGCTGCGTTTCCGCCATCACCTTTTTTTTTTTACTAATCACAATGATTATTCTGATTTGGACAAGGTTTTATGGGTTTGGTTTCTTTCTTTTTTGTGTCTTGTTCCGTTGAGTTGTTGTGTTCAAGTTTGGAGGTTGATATTCTGTTCTTCCGTTTTGATGTTTCTGTTGCAGGTCAGTGTTACAAACAGAAACGTAAAAACGAAATAGAATCTTGAATAACGAAACAAGTAATAGGAGTTTTCATAACAGACAAGTTTTTATTTTTTTTTTATGAAAACGTTTTACCGTTTCTTAGTACATGTAAGTAAATATTAACAAAATTACTTTTATTACATTAATGATATAGTTACACAGTCCAAATGTTCTTATATTAAAAAATGTAAGCAAATTATATTAAAAATAACTTCATGAAATTCATTGCAAAATGTCATATAATCCATTATACAAATATGTATAATTATATATTAGTACACGAAATGATTAAAATTTTTATAAGAAAATAAAAAATCACACAGCCTTTTAAATTGTTCCGAACCCTTCTTTATTGATGGCATGCAGCTGATTGACAAAATGAATATGAAAGTTTGCTCTGTTTAAAATAAATCAAATATCTGGTGACTTTATTCATTACTCGTTTCAAAAATATAAAACCAGTTTTATTTTTGCAGCTCAGAAATAAAACCAATTACGTAAATGTTGGAGTACTAAAGACATTTAATAAACAAAGTTCCTTGACTGTTTTAAGGTTTGTGTAGTTAATTACTGAGATTTGGACGAATCGTACGTTATGTTTGATATAGTTTAGACGAGTGCTCGTAAATGTATTTGTAAGTTAACTAAGATGAATCTTGTAACGGTATCTAACTAAGATAAAGGTATGACTAAATGGTTGTGGAGTGGGCACAACACTTGACCAATGCGGTTTATAACCGGTTATCGATCCCAAACTTTATCTCGGGGTTCAAAGAAGAGATTAGCAAAGTCGTTTCACATTGGTCTTCTATGTACGAGTCCTCTCCCTCTAAACCGAGCTTCCATGAGAAAAGTTGTGATCATGCTTCAAGAAGTCTCTAGTATTGTTTATAGTAGTGCATGGTCCAAATGCGTCAAAACGCTCTAAGAGCAGTGGGAAAAGCTGAGAATATGGCCGCATCGGCGGCACTCGGCACAGCGAAATGAAACATTCGTCTAGGACCCTCGAAAATTTTCAAAAATTTTACATAGGAAAAGGCCCCCTAATTTGTAAAAAAAATATTTTTTTTAAAACCCTTACTAAATTGTCTAGGGTCCCCTCAATCTCAAGACCGCCCTGTTAATGACCGGACCGAGTAAGGTTGGGCAGTAACTAGTTATTGGTGTATGTTTCTGTCCTAGTAGTTCCTCTTATTAGAGGCATGTGCATGGTTTGAACCTTGGCTTGATGAGATGGCAGTGGTGCGATCACTAGCTCACTTGTTCCTCTCTTATTGTTGTATGTTTAAGTTAGGTGAACTGTAAGAAATCAGTAACAGAAAAGTGGAGCTTTCTGATTAGGTAATAGCTCTTATTTTTATGAAGTTTAGGTATTAGATATTTAAAATTAACGCAATGGTTACAACATTTGATGGTTGGTCCACCTCCACCCAATAGCCAACCTTCATTTAGTCATACTCGGCCACATTAATTTGCAAACTAATTTGCATTCTGAGGATCGATTTTCGAAAAGACTATCGATCTAAACCTTCATCATGTCTTTATCTTACACCAAAACGTAATACACAGTTTATAAACTCGTAGTGGTGGATATATATGATCATGAATGTGATTAATTTATATTTTACTACCATGCATAAACTAGATAATATTAATAGGTATATTCATGACTTCAATATTTACGGGGGAGATGGGGACAAAATTAGACGACAAAAAGAAAAAGAAAAAATAAAGGTTGAGGTTCCTTGTTATGCATGAGGGCATAATTAACCAATAACCCATATGGGTTTCTTAATTTTTTTTGTTTTTTGTTTTTTTTAAATGAATCAATCGCGAGCCGCCACGTGTTAGTGGGGCCCGTGAACAGTGTAAGAAACCTTTTAAAACCGGTTCTTATTTAGTAGTTTTTGTAACCGATTTTTACACTGTTCATGGGCCATACGCCTTAAGAAACCCCCTAAGAACCCGCCCTTTAATCATGGTCTGAGAAGTCTACGTGAAGAAATAGAATAATGACTGACTTTTAACTTTCTTTTTCTTTTAATTTATAAAAATTAGTTCCCTACTTTTAAATAATTAGTACTACTATTCATTTTCGAAATATTACATAACAAATTCATGACAGTGATATTCAATTTATTGAACAGAAAAATCTTAGTTTCATGGAATTCCTTTTTTCATAAGGCACATTTATTTTTTAGATGGATATATTTTTGTAATTTCCAAATCTACAGTGATAATGTTATAAAAATTAAAATAGTCATAATATATATATTGGCATGTACTTCTAACTTGGTAAAAACAATATCACATCTAACTTTCTTTAGAATAGATTTCCAAACAGTTGAAACTATAAAAAAAGGAAAAAGGAAACTAATTATAAATTTTTCATTTTCTAATCAAAATTTTCATTTCCACACGACCTAGAATTATACTAGACACGTAAAATATCATCAGAAACCAATACCAATATTCTACTGTTTTCTATCGTAATATTCTATTTCAGTAAGTAGATGTATATTATACATGGAGACGTTGAGAAAAAGATGTATATACAGATGTGTAAATTATAAGTATAAGCTTATGTAATAATATCTTTACATACACTCTAGGTTGACATTGGACCTTAACTTCTTTTTCTTGTTTTGGTTTCTACCATACACGTCTAAGCTCTCACAGACCAGCAGTAACAGCTTTGCCCCAAACCCACTTCATTTCATATTCAATTTTAGATCGTACCATTCATTAGTAGTATATTAATTAATTGCGCATTTTATAGTTTATAATGATACATTATATATGCGCACACAAATCAGGACCAGATAAACGTACCTTGGATCATAACTTTCAGAATGTTTTAGTTATAAGAAAACTTGAGAATGATTTTTTTGCAAGGGTTTATCACCTAAGAATTACACATATTCTTTCACAATATTTTGTTTTTCTTTTCATATATGTTTTGTTCGATCAGTCTCTGTCTATTTCTCTCACACACACCATACAGGCCATGTAGAAGCCAAACCAAACTTAAAACCCACGCAATCTTTTTTCCTTTTCTTAAGATAATCATTAGTTAATTTGTTCTTCAGAAGGTTCCAATATTTTATCAATGTTATTAATGTAAAGTTATTGATTTGAAAATTTCATAGTTAAGTGTTCTTACACTTTACTTTCAAGTTGTAGGTGTACCTCTCCCTCTCATTGTTACTTAACATGTATGTTTCCTTGTTTCGACATACTTGTTAAACAAACTCAAGTCTTAAAACAAATACCTTCTTACTAAAGAGTATGCATTAGATTTGTATACATTATAAATTAACGAGGTTTAATAATATTTCTTTTGGCTTATCTCATCTTTCTCTCTCATCTCATGGATAGTACAAAGTTAAAATCAAGTGCCAAAAAGAGAAATTAACTCAACTTAAAAAGTGATGAACAAGAATTCAATTCCTTCCTCTTTCTCAAGATAACCTCAAAAGAGTTCTACTTATGAAACACATGCTTTGGACATCTTTAACCCTTTTTCCCTTCTCTTCATCTCCCTCTCATGCATTTGTTTATTCTAATGAAGTTGTGAGAAGTGGGGACGAAGAGAAGAGAAGGTAATGCATAAGAGGAAACTAAGAGAGACAAAACAATATGACTTGGTGCAATGACAGTAGCGATGTTCAGACCGTTGAAACAATCATTCCCTCCCCAACAGTGGCTGAGTCTCATGCAGCCTCATTTCAAGTCTCTTGTCACAAAACATGTCCTTCTTGTGGCCATAAATTCAAGTTTCATGAACAGGTTCTTGTTTCTCTCTAGCTATATTCATATTCTATACATTTAGAAACTATCCAATGATATTGATTGTTGACATGAAGAAAATGGGATGTGTGTAGGCGGGGATCCATGACTTGCCGGGACTACCTGCGGGAGTTAAGTTCGATCCGACAGATCAAGAGGTACTGGAGCATCTTGAAGGAAAGGTAAGAGACGACGCAAGAAAGCTTCATCCTCTTATCGATGAGTTTATCCGTACCCTCGACGGTGAAAATGGTATCTGTTACACCCATCCTGAGAAATTGCCAGGTGATTCTATGTTGTTGTTTTTTTTATTTGTAACAATCCTATCAACAATTATTCACTTTTTCCTTAATAGGTAATATCATGTTTTATTTAGTTTAATTTTGTCTTCATATGATCTAGATTATCCGCCATGAAAAAGAACCATTAAGTATGATAATATGAAATTTGAAGACTGATTACATATCTATTTTTAATACGATATACAATTATCCCAAAAACAATTATTTTTCTTATATTTAACGAATTTATACTGTCATAATCAACTAGATTTATTTTCAATTCATACATGTATATAACTACAGTGAAACCTCTAGAAACTAATAATATTAAGACTTTGAACTTATAAAAAATAGTTAATTATAATGAATAAATTTATAAATATTAAAAATAAAATAAAATATTTTTGACTATCAAAATTTTCACTAATTTTCAAATGTGTTGTAGAATTTGCTATTCTAAAAGATGAAAATATCAAATAGAAATAGCGTACATAGCCAATCCAACTGATTAATTAGGGTGTTATATATAACTTTTGTTCCGTAAACGAGAGTAATACCAAATTAAACTATGTTTGGTAAATGCTAATTATAATCAGTAACTGAATACATATACATTAATACATGTTCACATATATAGGTGTGAGCAAGGACGGGACGATCCGCCATTTCTTCCACCGACCGTCAAAGGCATACACGACAGGAACAAGAAAGCGACGTAAAGTTCACACCGACTCCGAAGTTAACGGCGAGACACGGTGGCACAAAACCGGCAAAACACGGCCAGTTCTCACCGGAGGAAGAGTGAGAGGCTACAAGAAGATCCTAGTGCTCTACACAAACTACGGTAAACAAAAGAAACCCGAGAAGACTAATTGGGTAATGCATCAATATCATCTTGGCACCAACGAGGAAGAGAAGGAAGGTGAGCTCGTCGTCTCCAAAATCTTCTACCAGACTCAGCCACGCCAATGCGGTGGTTCCCTTGCTGCTGCAGCCACGGCAAAGAAGCGGCCTTACCTCCACGGCCATCATCTCGGTGGTGGTGGTGGTAGTCGCCATGGAGCCGGTGAGTATTACAATAATATTCCGGCGATTATCTCGTTTAATCAAAGCGGGATACAGAACCATTTGGTTCATGGTGCTCAACCTTTTATCCCTTAATGAAGAGAAGTAACTTTATATGGACGGTCGTAAAATAAGAGAGGCTATATAACCTAAGCATTATATATTACATTAATACACTGAAAATAAATTAAATTTACAGTGCTATCTTATATAAACTTTTTTGTCATTGTTTTTGACATTTTGGTTATACTGCTTTGTACAATTTTAATTCCTTGAACTGATCATAAAAGAAATGTACAAAGATTTCCCTTTCGCAATTGGTACATAAATCAATTTTGATATCTTGTCGGCAATCTGTGGTGGACTATAACTTAGTAAGTGCAAAAACACATAGTAAAATGAAAATCAATCGCCAAGGGTTGTGTGGTGTCAGTGTGTTATCGACACATTATGTAATTACTGTATTACATTATATGTTTACTGCTACCACAACATCTGCAACTGCAAGATCACTTTGGAACAATAAATTGTCTAGTGAAAATCATAAAGTATTCACCGAATTACATCTTTTCTTCCTTTGCTCGGCATGGCCATTTAACTTTGAATGCAAGTCTGTATACTTTTGTTTACAATTTAAAATCTCTCCTAAGCGACAAGTTTATTATACATCAACAAAACTTATTCATGTCATCTGCTTACTGTTAGTTGATTTTATGGTAAATTCTTCATTGGATAATATAAATGTTCGGAACTGATTTAGGCGTGATCGAGGGGTTGGTGTAAGCTTAGCAAGTTGACAAAAATTCGGAGATTACTAAAGACTAATTGAAACTTAATTTGAGTATTAATTTTTCATAGTATTCTAATAATGTGTATATAAGTTAATGATTTTGGAGGAACTTTTTTATTAACGAAGGAAATAATTGTAAATTAACCTTCGTCCCTAGATTTTTTTGAAGGATCTGTCGACTTTTACAGCTTTTCAGGGCTGCCAACAACCATTTATGATAAAAAAAAATTCATCAAAACTTTATGTTGCTCTTTTTGCTTATGCCTCAAATTTAAAGATCTCACATTTAATACCCAATTTTAAATTTTAAACTCAAAAGTATAAGTTGTGATTGTTACCTATTTGCTAACCGAATATGTAAGGCCAACCACTGATCAACATTTCAGCGGCATTCAACCGGCCGTTAATATACATCAACAAAATCAGTTCTAAATGGATTTTAGTTAATAAAATATATGTGAAATGGGCTATAATATTTTTGAAAGAAAAAAGGCCCACAATCCCATTCCATAGTCGTTTCAAGGATTGTGAGATAAAATAAAAGGGAAAATCGCATAAAAAACCTTGAAAGTGGCACTCACTGACACTTTAAACCTTGAATTTTTTCGACTATCACTTTAAACCTCTAGAGTGGCAATTGTATCACAATAAACCTTCAACTTGGCTAACTTGTACATCAAGCAAAAAGTTGACCTGTCAAACAGGTAAACCTGATGATGTGTCAGTTTTTTTTCGAAAATAATTATTATTTAATTAATAAAATAAACAAAAATTAAATAAAAATCAGAAAATTAAATAAAAAATCACATAACTAAAACTAAAAATCAGAAAAAATTAAATAAGTATTATAAAATAAATTAAAAAAATCATAAAATTAAAAAAAAAATATTTTAAAAATCAAAAAATAATAATTAAAATAGAATAAATTAGAAAAATAGAAAATTAAACAAAAAAATCACAAAATTAAAAATTAAAAATTAAAAATCATAAAATTAAAAAAAAATATATTTTAAAAATCAAAAAATAATAATTAAAATAGAATAAATTAGAAAAATAGAATATTAAACAAAAAAATCACAAAATTAAAAATTATAATATTCTCTTTTAAAATCACAAGATTTTTTTTTTAAATATATCATCTTTGACAATAACAATTCAAATATATCAGTGATGACGATGGTGGTTTCTCACATAATCATTATCAGTGACGTTTTTAACATATTCCTAATGATAGTTTCATCGTTGACCTATCTCTAACGATAGTTTCATCTTTGACATATATACTTTTTAAATGATGATTATGAAAACATTGTTTTTTAATGATGATGTCGAAAATTATCGTTAGAGATATGTCAAAAACGTCATTGTTAATGGTTATATGAGAAACCACCATCATCATCAGTGATATGTTTGAAATTGTTATTGTCAACTATTTGAAACAATAGATAGATCAACGATGATGATGTTTATCACTTAAAAAGTAGATATGTCAAAGATGAAACTATCGTTAGAGATAGGTCAATGATGAAACTATCGTAGGAATATGTTAAAAACGTCATTGATAATGATTATGTGAGAAATCACCATCGTCATCACTGATATATTTGAATTGTTATTGTCAAAGATGATATATTTAAAAAAAATCTTGTGATTTTAAAAGAGAATATTATGATTTTTTAATTTTTAATTTTTAATTTTGTGATTTTTTTGTTTAATTTTCTATTTTTCTAATTTTCTCTATTTTAATTATTATTTTTTGATTTTTAAAATATATTTTTTTAATTTTATGATTTTTTTAATTTATTTTATAATACT
This sequence comes from Moricandia arvensis, assembly GCA_905132765.1. Taxonomy (NCBI): domain Eukaryota; kingdom Viridiplantae; phylum Streptophyta; class Magnoliopsida; order Brassicales; family Brassicaceae; genus Moricandia; species Moricandia arvensis. The sequence goes on along the minus strand of CAJHQP010000336.1, from coordinate 180,797 downwards.
TATTTAATTTTTTCTGATTTTTAGTTTTAGTTATGTGATTTTTTATTTAATTTTCTGATTTTTATTTAATTTTTGTTTATTTTATTAATTAAATAATAATTATTTTCGAAAAAAAACTGACACATCATCATGTTTACCTGTTTGACAGGTCAACTTTTTGCTTGATGTACAAGTTAGCCAAGTTGAAGGTTTATTGTGATACAATTGCCACTCTAGAGGTTTAAAGTGATAGTCGAAAAAGTTAAAGGTTTAAAGTGTCAGTGAGTGCCACTTTCAAGGTTTTTTATGCGATTTTCCCTAAAATAAAATGAAAACCAGTCATCTCTCTCCATGATACCATACCGTCTACTGAATGTAGCTGATTCCAGCTCAGGTTCCTCTTGCAGTTAGACGATTACTATTGAGTTTAAATGTGGCCGTTTGATCGATCATGTCAGTGCCCATCCAAGAGCAATCCATTCTCATATACCATGCAATGCTTCGTAATTAATCAATTCTTGAGAGGTGTACATATATATTCTACCTGCTAAAATTTTTCTCTCAAATTTTTTGACTCTCAACGTTCTTTCTCATATTCGTTTAAAATGGAATAAAAAAAGTTTCAGACATAGACTACAATCATGGAAATTATTGACGAACATTGGAAAGCTTTTCTAATTCCATCGAAAAGAAGATATATGAAGTTTTTCCACAAGCTACTAAATGATCACGATAAAAGATTTCCACCAAAGTAAGTTGGATGATATTTAGTTTTCAAATAGCTAGTAATCTTTCTCCGCTTTCTCTTCAAATTCTTATTCAATGTACTTGACAACTTCATTATCATGTTCAACGGTTTTGAGGGTGTCATTCCATCGAGATTCTCTGAACATTTTCTCAAAATAATAAAAAGTTGAATGAAATCCAAAAGTAGATCAATGATGTCTATGGAATCCAAACGATCCACAATATCTGGTGAGTATTTTGTTTATTTTATTAGCTACTTTTCAATTTCTTATTTATCTTTCCACTCATAATAATTCTCTTGTTTAGGTTTCTCAGTCACTGATGCATAAATTTTTACACCATGTGAGCGACACCATCAAGCAAATAGTAAGAAAGAGTTGATGAAACAAGAAATTGATGAAGCAAATCAGTTAGTAGTTTCTCTAAAGAGCGCTATCAAAAATCTCTTGATATCATTTCTCACTCCAAGGCCATCTGAGGTCATTAGTCGCACTTCTCATAAATGGAGACAAAGTATTACCAACTAAGTGCGTTATTTGTTCATTTGTTTTAAGTTTGTAGTTGTATTTTTTGTTATGATTTTTTCTTCCATGTGTTCTTTTATGTTCCTTGACGATTTTTTGATATCATCTATGTGGATTGAGCACAACTGAAAGATCTGAATATGAGGTCTATATAATATATCTATATATATTACAATAGGTTTAAATAATAGTACATTAAAATTACTGACTCATCCTATGATCAATTAATACATGATAATCAGGTATATAATTATTAATTTATTCTTCTAAATATTATGTTATATATATATAAAGATAAATCAACAAAATAATTTTTTCAAATAATAGTATAGACACATGATAGAGAAAAAATAATCACTAACTGAGGGAAAAAGTGATCACAAATTTCATTCTCTTATGATTTTGTCTCGTGAAGATGCCAAAAATAGTTGAACACTGCAATGAGAAAATTGAAAAGGTAGTTTGTGAAGATTGGATCAGTTATTTACCCGAAAATTTGCCTGTTAAGATACTGGTGGATGTCCCGATTAAAGATGCAGTAGCCATTATGATTTTGTCTAAGCGATGGTGTTTTATGTGGACGATGTTGCCTATACTTGATTATGAAGAAAGCGATGATGAGAGCAAAAATAGCATTTTGGACTTTATTGACAAGTCATTTGAACTCCACAAAGCACATGTCTTAGGTATGTTGTATATGCAACTCGGTACACGGTGTTCACTAGATGTTGATGTAGGAAAGTGGATTGCAACAACTCTTGATCGCGGCCTGACTATGCTAGACTTTGAGCTCCAGTAGTCTGCAGATCCAACCATCTTGCTCATGACCATTTAGTCTTGCAAATCTCTTATATATTATCCTTATCTCAACATTTATGTATTATCATTATCAAAATACTATATATACATATTCAATTTTGTATATTGTAGTTCAGATTTAAAACAACAAATACGACTTGATTAAAGCTATCAAAACAAGTTTAAAGTCAATTAGTTCGTAGTTACTATTGCTATGATCTAATTATCTAATAGTGCCTAAATCAATCTCAATTAACTTTTGTTGGTTTTGTGTTGCATCTTGATTTAATAAAAAAAAAATCATTACTAATTAGACATATGTAACCAGAAAAAAGATCCGAGTATATTTAATTATTTAAATATTTAAAATATAATTTAGAAATCTAATATAAATATATCATTCAGTATATGAAACAACCGAATACTCCAAAAATATTTAAGTCATATAAATATGTTTATCTACAATATTATATATAATCCAAGTTATTACTCAATATTTTAACAAACTATTTGAACATCAGATACTAAACAAAATTGAATTAAAGCTATCTTTCAGATTTAAATCGGTTTTTAATATTGTTATCCGAAATAAACTCAAAGTTATCCGAATCAGTTTTAACAAAAAAAAAATTGTTTCTAAAAGGCTCTTAAAAGACTCTTACTTTAAGTTTCTAAACAACATTCTCTTAAGTTTCTTGACTCTGGAACGAGTCATGGGACCTTCTGGAATGGCTAGAGCATCATCACCAGGCTGCTGGTGCAATGTGGCTTGATGTGGCTCATCTAGACTCTCCTTGTTCTCCTTAGTGATCCGGTTCATGATCACATCACGACCCGCCGTCATTATTCTTCACCACTGGTTCTGTAAAACAATAACATAAACAGAGTATGAAAACAAAAGCATGATTATGAGAATCAATGATTTAAGAAAATGAAGAAAAGAATTGAAAGAGTTGTTGTGTGCGCTCATCGTCTACGCTTCATCATTGTCTTTTCTTTATTACAATTGGTTGTTCTGCCGTGAGAAGAAGGAGGTCGGTAAATCAGTGGTGGAGACTATTCAATTTCTTCTAAATTACCAAGAGAAAGTTACTATGTTTGGGTTGTGAAATGAGGAAGAGACACATCTTTTTTTGGAAATATGTATATTATTTATTATTAGTAACATATTAAAAGGTTTTCCCGGTTACTCTGGAGGGTAGTATAGAAATTATGTATATATAAACGAAGCGGTATATCGTCGACGTTGTTTTTTTGGTCATGCCGTGAATTATAGTTTTATTGAAGGCCATTGAGTGCAATTTCTCTTAAAATATTCACCAAATGACATGTTTTCTTTATATGCTCGACGTGGTCATTAAACTTTGAATTGAAGTCTATATACTTTTTCTTTATCTTTTTAAATCTCTCCCAATTGACAAATTTATTATATACATCAACAAAACCTTTTTGCTTACTAGTAGTTGCTTTTATAATATATTAAATAGAGAAGTTGTTAAAATACCACAATCATAATATCAATTTCCATGATTATCTCAATCACTTTTATCTTCAATTTAAAAAAAAGAAGAAAAAAACACTTATAATCATAGAGTAAATTAATCTAAGACTTAGAGTTTAGAATTGAAGGATGAGATATAATTTTCACATGTGAAATTTTGTTTTTTAATTAATCTAAAAGTCTTTTGTCTTTTAATAAAAAAAATATTTGTTAAAATATTTCTTTAGTCTAGGTAAAAAAATAAATAATGGTACTAATAACGTGGCGAACATAAAAAAAATTCCTATTAAATTCGCTACTGGTTAATATACTTCAACAAAAATAATTGGTTAATATACCTCAACAAAACCGGTAGAAAACGGGTTTGAATATAAATTGTGTGAGATGGGCTATAATGATTTATTTAGAAAGAAAGTCCATAAGCTCATTTCATAGTAGATACGAGAGTTTTTAGATAAAAATAAAATGAAAAAGTCATTTGGATTCGCTCTTCTCTCTCTCTCTTCTCTCTCTCACATCCAAATCCAGAGCCACCGTGTTTTTCAATCGGCCATCAGTGTTCACCGGTTCAGTTTAGGCAAGCTACAGCTGTCATCATGTGGTTAATTTGGGATAGGCCCACAAATCATGGCTAATGATTCCTATTCCATTGAAGTTATGTTCTTTGGTCGTTCGATGATAGCTTCCCAGTGTTGTTCCATGATACCATAGTTGTACTGCATGCAACTGATTCAAGCTGCTGTTGTTAGGCAGTTAGTTATACCGTTAGATAGACTTTTGAATTTGGCTGTTGATGGTGTCTATTAGGCTTATGAGTTCAGTATTCTGAAACTGAACCAAACTGTTGGTTTTCAGTTAACCAAAATTTTGAAAAACCAATTCCAAAATTAACCGAATTAAGTTTCGGTTATTCCGTTTTTCACTTTTATTTCCAAAAATAAACAAGTTTTTTTTTGTTTTCGGTGAATTTCGGTATAGTTTTCCAAAAAAGTCGGATATTTTTGATTCAACATGGTTATTTTGATTAAGTTTGGTTATTCGGGTTAATTTTGGCTATTTTCAGTTCACTTTTTTGGTTCAATTCAGTATTTTCTATTATTTTCGGTTATTTACGTTTTTTTTTGAAAATTGAAAACCAAACCGAAACTAAATAATATTTCAAAATTTGCCGAACTAAACCAAACCAAAAAACAAAAATTTTAGTTTGGTTCGGTTTGGACAAAAACTGTACAATCTAAGGTAACATGTTATGCATCACAGCTAACCAAATCCTAGATATGTATATATATTATTACCCCGCTAAACATTTCCTCTTGAACTTTCACTTTTCCACTCTTACGTTTCCTCTAAAAACAATGGCAAAAGTAGAAGAAAGTTTCAACTCATGGGCTCCAATCAAGGAGGCCATTGATGAGATGTGGGAAGTTTATCGATCTCCACCAATATGAAGCAATCTGAACAAATTTTGCAACCTACTCAATGATCATGACATGAGATTGCCACCAAAGTAAGTTTTTCTCTGATCTCTCTTCTGATTCTAGTTCTAATTATGATTATGATCCAACTTCCTTGAGAACTTCCCCATTATGTTCAACTCTCTTCGAGTCTCTCGTATTTATCACAATATTTACTTTCTCCATGCTTGTTCAGGTTCCACAGTCCATGATGTTGAATCTCTTTCACCACGGGAGAGACAAAATCAAGGAAAAATAAAGAGCCCACATGAGGAAGAAAAAACAATATTGAAGGTTGATGAAGCAATTAGGCTTATTGTTTTTTCTCAACAATGCTATAGATGATCTCTGGATAGCATTTATGACTCTCTCAAGGCCGTCTCAGGTCATTAATAGTCATTCTCATTAATGGAGACACACGGTTCCCAAACAAGTGTGTTAGTATTTTTATTTGTTTTATTTTGGTAGTTGTTGTCTTTTGTGATTTTGCTTACACGTGTTCTTCTTCTAGGTTTCTTGATGATTTTTAAGATATTCAATCTTCTTTGTGGATTCAACACAGCAGGTAAAGAAGAGCATGTTGATATATTCATAGGGGTTGAGTGGAATCCACGTGATGATCATGAATACAAGGTTTTAAGTGTTATTGTTTGTTTGCCTTTCAATTGTTATTCAGGATTATCACGCGGATTCCACTCAACCTTTTGGAATATATCACATATCTTGTTTTGCATGTTGTGTTAAAATCTACATAGATAATTGAATATCTCTAAAAATCATCAAGAAAACTAGAAGAAGAACACGTGAAGTAAAATCAAAAGAGAAAGCAACTACCAAATAAAACCAAATAAAAAATATTAACACACTTGTTTGGAAACCAAGTGTCTCCATTAATGAGAATGTCTATTAATGACATGGGACGACCTTGCGGGGGAGTCAGAAATGCCATAGAGAAATCATCATCTATAGCATTGTTGAGAGAAACAAAAAACTTAGTTGTTTCATCAACCTTCACTCTCATCAGCAATTGCCTCTCCTTCCTCTTGTGAGCTCTTTCTCTTTCTTTGATTTTGTCTCTCCCGTGGTGAAAGATCTTCAGCATTATGGACTGTGGAACCTGAATAACCACAAAGAAAATAAATATTATGATAAATACATATTTGAAAAGGCAACGAATTGAAAAACTGAAAACTCACAAGATACCGTGGATAAGGATTCCATAGACAATCCTCATTAGCTTTGGATTCCCTTCAACTTGAAAATATTTAAAAGATGATCAAGGAGAGTTTCTACGAAATGAGAGCCTCGAAGATAGTTTAACATAATGAGGTAGTTCTCGAGGAAGCTGGATCATAATTAGAATCAGAAAAGAGTTCAGAGAACGAAAGAGAAAGAAATTACAAGAGAAATCTGAGAAGAACATACTTTGGTAGAAATCTCTGTCATGATCGTTGAGTAGGTTGTAGAAAAGGTTCATATCTCATCTTATAGGTGGAGATAGATAAGTACTACGATCTAATAGTGCCTTAAAGTTGACTAGTACGTAGTTAATATTGCTATGATCTAATAGTGCCTAAATTAATCTCAATTTTTTGGTTTTGTGTTGCATTTAGATTTATAAAAATTATTTTTCTTCGTTACTCACTAGACCTATATGGCCAGAAAAAGATCCAAGTAGAACATTTTTTAGAACGAGAAAGCTTATGGAATTTGAACATTACGAGAAGGAATAGTTTGAACTTAGGTTGCACAAAAACTTTATCAGACGTTTGGTTTCTACTTCGGAACCGGAATCGGAACTAGAACCTAGTGAAAACTTATGGAATCTCGATTCCAAAACACTTATAAAATATCATATTTAAAAACACATTGAAAGCTTACAGTTTCGTTTTAGAATCACGCTTCCATTTAAAAAAGCACAATGACGTAAATAGATAAAATATAAGATCATGCTTTTGGTTTTATGTAAAATCTAATATTTAGTAGTAATATATTAGAGAGAATAGAAATATAAAAATATTAAAACTAATACTATAAATAAACTTTATGCATTGAAGTGTTTATTAGAAATATAGCATAAATATTCAAATATATTATGTTAATTATTTATAAAACATTAAAAATAATTAATATAATAATTTCTTATAAACTTAAATGTTTATTTTCAAAAAATTAATATGAAATCATTTAAAATTATTATTAATGAATACTGTTTATTTTAATTTGAATCATGTAATTTTAGTTATAATTTTTTTATAAATTTTATTATATATATATATAAGCTTCCAACACGTACTCACTTCCTAGTTTTTTTTTTTTTAAATCTCGTTCTTGCGCTTCTACAAGATTTCGCATATGATCCCATATAACATATGTTTGAATCAATATCATGATTTAAAGGAATTTGTTATAGAAACTGGATCTTAGTATATACGATCTCCAAACTCATGTAAGGTTCAAGGAACATGCTTGTTCGGCAAGCCCTCCACCCCAATTAGAATAATATTTCATCAAGTCAGACAGTCGGAGACAGAAGATTCGGTGTAGCCATTGCGACATGATTCGCCTTGCGATGACATATTTTAGAAAACCATCACGATCAGTTTTATTTTGAACTAGTCTCGAGATTCCTTTTCTACTATAATTTCAGAACAATGTACACAATTTGTTTAAAGTTAAATAAGTCTAACATTCATTTAAGAAAACAAATATCATACTCTTTTATTTTATTATTTGTCATCGTCTTTTTCAAATTGTGCGTAAATAAAGAGCTAAATTTAGTCGAATAAAATCAAATCATGCCACTTCACAGATAGGATCATCGATATCTTCCACATAATATCTCACTTTTCGATAATCATAGTCGATTCTAGGTCTGGACATTTTGCCATACATAAAAAACCAGAACTGAATCAAGTAACTAAAAGTAGAATTGGAACAAAATTCACAAATATTCAAAAGAGTTTCTAAATTTATATATCTAAAATACTGAGCCGAACCAGAAACACATAAATATCTAAACATATAAAATATATTTTCATATTCAAATATTAATTTTATTTAGATATTTAATTACTTAAACATTAAAATATATATTTATAAATATAATATATCAATAAGTATATGAAACAAACTGAACAATCCAAAACTATTTAAGTCATCGAAATATGTTTTTTCTACAATATCATATATGATCTGAGTTATTACATAATATTTTATGAAACCAAAATTGATTTAAATCTATTTTTGGATATAAGTTTGGTTTTTAATATTATTATCCGAACTAAACTGAAAGTTATCTGAATCAATCTTAACCGATTTTTTTCAGGTGTTAAAAAACTCTTAAAATACTCATACCTGAATTACTCGATATCCAAAATGACCGAGTTAAAGTAAATTACTCTATGCTCATGCCTAGTCAAACCCCTTTCTATAAACTAAATATTTTTCCTATTTATTTGTCTAGTGAGTTTAGTTTGGATTCTGTCCACAATAACTGAATTAATTGTCAAAAAATTTCCATATAGCCTCTTCTTTTATTACAGTTGTGTTTTTCTCCTCTCTTAAATTGGGTGCACTATAGAAATTTCACAGCAACAACCCATGAATATCTTACATAAAATAACCCACGAATATATATGAATCTTATTAAATTTAAGGTATTTATGGCCCAAGTCCCAATTTTTGGGCCTTTCAGTTCGAGTTGAACAGTTCGACGTTCTCCATCTTTTTTGTTTGTTCGATCTAGTTATTCTTCCTTCCTCAGACCTCGCTAGCTTTTCTATTTTCTTTCTTCTGTTTTTGTAAATCTTCTTTTAATTTGTAAATAAAATGTTATACATGATTTAGATTCTAGATACAGAGAATTTTTATTTATTTTTAGATACAGAGAATTTCGTAATACACTATACTTTGTTGGCAAACGTAAAAAAAAATAAACAAATGATATGCGCGAGCTCTCAAGATCGTAACGGTAGGTGATGAATATCTATGATATTAATTATTTACAACAAGAAACTAAAAATGACATCAATATTTATAAGTATAAATCGGTTCACGTATTAATTCAAAATAGAAAACCTAAAAACACTAACTATAATAACCTCCTAAAAACCTAAAATCACAACCACTATACCCAAAGCCACACAACATACATGTATAATACTTGATAAATCTACAAATATTATATATATGTATACTTCACGAATCAACAAATCGGCGAATATATGTAAAAACCTTTGTGTAGTACATTTTCAATGGAAAGCGAGGAGGTTCTCGGTCTCAAAACTCAAGCCACCACGTTCCATGTGAAGATCAGAGACCATACCACCATCGAATGATGACCCCATACATGTCTTGTCATGATCTAAACTCGCGATGTCTGATGACAACATTATCTTCCCATAGTTCTGATCATGATGATCAGCAACGATGTTGACACTATTGTTTTTGTCGGGGTAAATCAAATTTAGTAAGGACTCGTGATCAGTACCATGGCTCGACGATGACGACATGGACCCAATCATCATCTGCTCCCAACCACATGCTATGGTTTGATGTTGACGATGGTGATGATAGGGATGCTCGGTGGTCCTTGAAGGCTGCTTCATTAGCTGCTCCCACTGGTCATGATGATGTGGACGGTCGATGGTGGTGGAAGGAGGGGATAATAGTAACTGATTGTTGTAATTAGGAGCGTAGTTAAGATCCTGAGCGTCATTAACCTCTAGGCTTTGCATCTGATGATCATTGTTATAGTTACTGTCTTGTAGTGGCAAGTCTCTGCCTTTGTTGAACACTCTGCACAAGACCCAGTCTTCCTGTGTCCACATACGGCAGAAAACGAGAGGACAATGCTTAGAAACATGTTCATGGGATGTTTACGTTATGCGCGATCTCGTGCATGCAAATGACCAAACACGCATTAAAGTGACTTTTGTCTCTTTCTTCCATTTTTTTGTTTTATTTGCACAAGTTCGTCATTCTTTCTACATACTACCATCTTATCATACGTACCATGCAAAACTCATGCAGTTATCTAAGACTCCTAGATAAATTAGCAACGAGAAATCTCTACAAAATACATAATCTCATATCAAAAATGTGAAGAGACCGAAACCAATATCTAAAATAGATCTGGATTAAAATTATTCTTGTAAAGATATTAAATCATTTATTTTTAATTAATTTTAAGTTTGGATGAGATTAAATCGTTTTAAGAGATGGTATTACTTAGCATCCAACAAAGTTTAAACGGATATAAGTACTGAAATTTTCCGAGATGAATTAACCAAAAAGCTATCATCTTAAATGGAAGTTTTTTTAAAATTCACGTATGAGTTGCGAAGAAATTAATATATAATATTATAAGCCGATTCACTTATTTCTGGCCACATGCATCTATGTATATATCACATGAACGGATCTTACAGATTAGACTAATGTTCTTGAGGCACATAAATATTGTATTGGATTAGTGGATTATCATCATTTTTTACAATTTGTGATTTTTAAAGATTAAAAGGATTGAAAAATAAAAGGATTAAATAATATTTTTCTAGCGGGTTAAAATATCATGATTTCCACTCAAATAGAAAATTAAGAAAACACTCATATCTTCTTCTTTTTTCTCAAATTAGTTTTGGCCATGAAAACCAATACGCTGGTACAATTAATTTGGTATCTATATCTATGCATGGGACATCCACGAATAGACACATGTCGTGAGTTTAGTTACGTTACAAGTTATACTTAATAAGACGTAAATTATTGTGAAATGATCATTACTAATAATGGTTAGTAGTAAGAAAGAGGGAAGGAATTATTTGTTGGGGGAATAATCAAGTACCTTAGGTGGCATGTTTGGACATTCAAGACGGAACTCGTGCATGATCCAAGTAGTTTTGGTCCCGTTTGGTGCTCTGTTCTTGTAGAAGACCAATGTTTTTCTCATCCCTACCAATTGGCTTGTTCGTGGATTCATCACCGTCCGATCTTTCCCTGTTGCTTTCCAGTATCCACTTACCGTCGCTCTGTTTGTACGATATCCAGTGGCGTATTTTCTATCGCGGAAACTGAAGAAGTACCATTCTTTTGCATTCAGCTTTGCCACATCTTTATTACACAACATACAATATTTTTATAAATCTTAGTAAATTCTTATGAAGGGGTTGTTGAGATATATATCACAATATAAAAATCGACAACTTTGTAAGAAAATAAATTCGTAGTCTGGATATTATATACGTGTCGACACAAAAGATTGTCAGGTTATAGATATTTCTTAAAGTTTATTGCTATTCTTTTATTGTATTACCAAAATGCTTAAGTGAATCTATTTATATAGCATTTTTAGCTGACAAAAAATGAAGAAGTATTTTTAGTTAATACGAAACTTTCAAAAAAAATTATTTAGAGTTTTTTTTGAGAAAGGGAAAATATTATTTAGAGTTTTGACTCTTTTTGTATAACAACAAAATCTTGAATGAAGTTACAAAATCATATATACAACAGGTGAAAATAATGAAATGTTGTCAACACATCCAAAATAACCGACCATTATTAAAAACATAGAGAAAATATTCAAACTTTGGTCTCTTGATAGTGAATATTTTTTTTTTTAATCATTGGATCTTGGTGAATTATTTGTTTGAATTGCAGTTGTATTTTCTCTGTTTATAAACAGTGATGTGTCAAAGGTTTACGTGATGATGTAGACAAGACGGAGGATGTGACACAATGAATTCAGTTTTGGAAAATATAATTATGATTTTGACGTCAACGAAGGAAATTATTGATCTCTCAAACATTCCTCCTATCAGTTTCGCATTAATTTAATCTTCATAGAAGATGATCAAGAAGATGCCTGACTACTTCAAAAGATTCCTTTATTTTGCCTTAATTGAGAAGAAGAGTAATCAACAACCATATCCTAAACAGTATATATATTGGTTGTTTAATTATTAATCTATAGAGCATATATTCGACTAATTACATCAAATCGTGCTGGTCATAAAAGTAATAAAGGTTTCTTGAGTCTCTTATGGTTGCTTGTGATATGGGGCAAAAAAGGTCTCCGTGTTTACACACAAGCCTAATTTTGTGTATTCATATACTATTGCATTTTAATCAATGTTCTTTAATGCAACAAATTAACTAACTTTGAAATGTTATTTTTTTTTTTGAACACATATAACTTTAAAGTCCCTAAAAGTCAAAATTACGAAGGCAACCGAATTTTTTACATATTAAGAAAATAAAAAAAGATGTCAGCAGAATTCTCGGTCCCCTATTGAAGAACTTTTTTAATTTCTCAAGGTATCAAAAGAGAACCCACAAAAAAATGAAAATCACTATAAGCAAACAAAAGCACACACACCATTTATATAATTAATTTATTCAAATTTGTAATCTGATTAACGAGAATTCTATAACGACAGCTGTGGTTTTTTGTACTTCGCTGAGCCTCCAGATTTTTTTAAAAAAAAAATTCTGATTAATAGTAATAATTTAAAGAAAAACTACCATGTGTGTCAAATAATTATGATACGCCGGAATATGTTTAAATTATTATTAATGCTATTATGATCATGATTAATAGATCAATCTACAAATCCGGAATTTATGTGAACATATCATCTGTTTATGTGTGTTTATTAAACATGTACAATAGGATCCGACTAATAAACCTTTGAAAAGAAATATATATTCAAATCAACAAATTAGAAGTTATAAAATAATACTATTTCTAAGTTGCTGTGGAAAAAAACGATTAGCATCATTGAATTGTATAAGACAAACGATGCCAAGAATAAAATCTGATTTGAAGAATCTTTTTCTCCTTTATCTTCAATTAATTAATTTCAAGAATCTTTCTGTAACTGAAAGCTTCAAGAATCTTTGCGAAAACAATTTGAAACTCACACAAAGCCAGGAGAAAAGAGCATATATATATATATATATACATATGATATATACACAAACAAACATAATTATAAATTACAAGTACATAAATACAGTTAAAATCAGGAACACTAGATCAGTATATTACCTGGAAGCTGCCATGGCTCACAAATATGCAAGTCAATCTCTACAAGATCAGTAGCACCCTTCAAGGCTTCATCAACGGCATCATCCTCAGCATCATCGTGGTCAGATTTGGCTCTAATCTTGTTGCAAAGATAATGGCAAACTAACTCTTCATCGCTTGGATGAAACCGAAAACCCGGTGGTAATTTGGACCCAATATCTTTCAAACCCATTATGTGAATAAATAAGTAGCTTAATATGTATATTTAAATGTGAAACCTTTTAACTGGGAGAATAACACCAATAGTAAGCAAAGATTCACAAGAAAAGCTTAATAGAGGAGGAAGGGGGAGGGGGAAAGGGAGGGGGTGTCTAGATACATATATAGGTTTAATTATGTATATATTTATAGATAGAGGGAATTAGCATATATGATATATGGAAATATAATAATATATAACATGCATGTAGCTAAGGATGAAAGATGACAGGTTAGAGTTTCTTACAATATTGTAAGATGAATTGGGTCCATGCTTGTGTAATATATGTAGTTAGTTATGGTGGGAAGTTTCAAGAAAAACCAAAGTTGCAAGATATCTTAGTTGCAAGGTGTCTCTTGGGACACTACTATCCAATATTCTCTTTTGGTTTCATTGTTATCCACTTAGGGTAAACAAGCCAAACTTTTCCCTTATTTCCTGTTCTAATAACCGTTTTCATGTACTAAATGTTTACTTTATGTAATTCTTCCATAAAATCCTTATTTTAAATCAATATTTAGATCAATCTGCCACCCCCAAAAGATTACTTTGTACTTTTCGTTTGATTGCAACATGCTCGAAATTAATAAGAAATTTCATTTTAAGATTTTAACCTAATATGCACACCTAAGTGAAACTACAGATACATCCATAGGAAACTTTATATATATTCGATAAGATTGTTATATATAAACTCGTCTTTTTTTTTGTCACCGATTTATATTAAAACTCAAAATTTTAAGTGATTACAAAACGGAGATATGCTCGACGATAAGACGAAACCAGAGTTAATCTCGATGGTAGGATGAACAACATATAGTACACTAAAACATAGGATAGGAATGTTGGTGGGAGAATTTATGATGCCATATTTCAAGATTAGTATGAATTTCAGCTTAGAGAATTTTATTCAGAAAAGATTAACTAGGAAAGTCATAAGAAAGTTGGTATAATATTATGCTTTAAGTGGTCATTATAATCCTATAGCTATACCGACCTAATTTTTGTCTCACATTTTTTTCCTCCTGATTTGATATAAAATTCAAACGAAAAGGGGTTGGCCAAGCATGATGTAAAGTTGTAAACTGCCATGCAAGAGTATACATATGTAACTCTTACTAAAGAGAATCGTACATAACTTTATAATGATTTGATTATTATTATTTTTTAGTTTTCTTTTGAACTCCGTGGATGGTTGATTCAATACTGAATTTGTTTTTCCTTATCTACGATTTAACATATAGTTCGATTAGACTAGATACACTGATTATTTTGATTTAATTAGTTGACATTAGTTTGTGCTCAATTAATATACCCCTAGAATGCAAAAGTAGCATATATATGTGACGAGAGACCGATTTATTTAAAACGTTAATGGCAATATACTTCCAATATGTAAGAATGTATGCGTACCAAATTAATATCAATCAACAAATTAGCAGGTCAACTATATATAATATGGCTGATTACATTTACAATTCATGCATCCAAATAATAAAGTAGTTCGACTGGTATGTACTCTTCCTGATAACTACTATCCAAGCTGGCTCAGATTCTACGTATGATAATTTTCAGGATCCACTAATATATATTGTCTTACGGTCTGTTGGTGATTTAGTCTGCTTTTACTCTGTCTATTTCGCAGTCGGATCATGGATTTTGATTTCTCATATTGAGATTTATAAGATTTGCTACTGATTAAGAAATTTGGCTACAAATTCAAGGCATAAAATTTGATTAAATAAAACATTGACATAGCTTTTCATGAAACAATAATTTGTGACCAACTGTTCCAAACTTCAAGTATAATTTGTTATATTTATACATAAAATAGTATATTCTACACTAGAAAATATGATTTTGAAGCATATTAATGGATCAAAATTACCTGTAGTTTCCTGAGGAGATTTTACTATGATTTTAAAGCATATTAAGATAGAAACAGTTGATGGCATGATGGGAGTAAGGGGTCCATTAATGATGAACATGAAACCGAAGACACAGTGAACTTTGAATCAAACTCATTCGCTGATGTTTTGGAACAATCTTGGATTTATCTTGGACACTCTCGCAATAATTGAGGTGGTGACAAAACTCAGTTTTGTCGTTATGTTTCCTATGTTTCTCGTAATTATTGGGAAGCTGTATATGCATAAATACATACTGACACACCTAACGACGGCACCACCACCTCTTTGTGGTCGATCAATTTATTCTAACACGTCAGAGAATAAACCTATCTGAACTCTAAAGGTAGAGTAACGAGGGATCTTTGAAAAGGCAATTTTACTTTATGATAGGGTAACAAATAAACCACAAATAATAAGAGGTAAAAGACAATGAAAAATGAGTGGAACTGCTCTCTTAACTTTATTTTCAGGTGATTCAAATTATTGAATTTATAAAAAAAAAAACTACTGATAATAAAATCATATGTAATGAAATAACAATCATACAATTATATGGATATGATAGAATAGAATTGCCTACTTGTGTGGTTTGTGTATAGTCCTGATGGAGAAACCTATTAATGAGCTGGAAATATAATAATTCTGCTCATGGTGGATCCTATATCACGGTCTCTAAAGTAGCTGTATATAACTATAGTTTATTAATTCTGTTCGAAGAATTGGAAAATCAGATCTGGTTACAAATTCGAGTTGAACAAAATAACAGAAAATCAATCTATTACATTTTATCTTTGCCTATTCATTAACCACTCGACTAGTCCAATTTTTGAAATTCTTAGGAATCGATAGCCATTCTCGACCTTTGACGAAAACCCCATAACCGTGAAATTCTCCTCGTTGCATCGAATGTCAGTTGCATCGAATATCGAACTTCCTACGTCGTCTCCAGAGTAGTTAGCTCCCAATAAATTCTTTGAAGTTTGTAACCATCATTGCCTCTGAAATGCACAACGAAGGAGGAGAGAAGGATTGAAAGACACTCACCGAAGCAAATGCCGAGAACCCAACTATACACAGCCTCACCTCCAATGCCATACCGAGACTGACAAAAGGGTCACGAAGACCGCTACGGCCAGACCGAACCTGCCAAAGATGGGCCAGAGAGACAGCATTGCCAAGTGCTACCAACCAACATCACCCGACACTGGGATTATAGAACTTGCGGAAAAAATAGTTCTTGTGAGATTAAAACATTCTGAAATTATTTTGAGGTAAACGTCTAAAATGTCATAACAAAGTTTCAACATATTAAACTCGGCATACAAAAATAGATTCACTGAATCAGATTACGTAAACAGTTTTTTTACCCTACGATCAAACTTTGGCCAAGAAGCGGATGATTATCGTCTTATCGACATATCATTGAATCAGATTATGCGAAAATTCTTTTTTTTTTTTTTTTTTTGTTACTACCTCAAGGTAATATTTTAAAGTGTATCATATCAATTTCTATTTTAAAATGCAAACCCTTAATTAGAGGGACACGAATGCAGCGGAAAAATTGGTGAGCCATCTCTTAGGTTACACGGCCTTCCATGACTTGTACTATAAGATAGAAGCTAATCGGCCAATCTTTCATACGAAATTTCCATATAACAGCTGCCGTTGACGGGAGAATAAAATAAAATACATTGGTTACAATAAATTTGTTACTAAAAGAATAATATTTAACATCTATTTCGAGTAAATATTATTTTTATTGTTTGCGTATAGTAATAAAAAATCATTAGAATGTACTCTCTATATAAAATATATTTTAGAAACAAACAAATTAACGAAAGTTCAAAAAAAAAACTAGTATAAGTATCAACGAAAAATATTGCAATTGAAAAATAAATCGTAAGCCAAGCTGGGTTAATCGGTATTGACCTTTTAATAGTGATCGGTTAATAGGAAACATAGATTAATACCATTATACTATATCCTTAATTAGACATTGGCACATTACACATTCTCATCGAAACGTATCACGTAACTATTCTTTGATTTAGATAAAGAATCTCAATTACAAAAAATATAGTTGCCTGATTTTTGTTTGCTCCTCCGATGGAATAGTTACCTAACATTAGGGCAAACCAAAATATTAAGTTCTTCTCTTTGAAAGTTCCTTCCGTTCAACATCAAATTATCATATTCATGTTTTCTTGTAGAATTGACGTGTAACATCTTGAAGACTGAAGTTATGTAGCCAAATTTATACGACTCACAACTTGGAAGTATAGTCGTGTTATCGATTAGAATCTGTGATATATATAATATTTGACAAAAAAAAACTATGATAAATATAAGAGGGCTTATTTGTGAAATAAGCCAAAAAAATATAGATTTTTAGAGAAAATGTATAGAGAGATACGAAGAGAAAAAGGAGATAAAGTTGATTTTTGTTATTTGGTGTATTTGGGGGTTTTGGGTTAGTGAGTGCAATATCTTTATATAAGACTAGTTAATAAGCTTTACAAAAAGCTAGTTAATTAAACAAAAAATCATAATTATTATGTAACAACCCGTCCCATAGAACTCAGCTTGCGCTGCAATGCATCGATCATAACCTCTCTCTGTGATACATTATGTTCTCTGAGACCTCGACTCACATATAGGTTATCGGTGCGCTTGACGTTACTCGAACTCAAAACCTCATTCTTTATCAATCTCCTCATATGACAAATTATCTACAAATATATATATATATATATATATATATATATGTCGGTAGATATATAGAAACCAAGCTCACAGATGATGTGTACAAACATACACGCACGCATAAATACATGTATTATTAAATAAAAGTGATGGAAATAAGGGTATAGTCGAGGGGGAGATAGTTTATTGTCAAGTATGGAAGTTTATATGCGTTTGGTTGGAGAAAGAGTGACGGATTTAACATTCTTTGTCGTGATCTAATTATTCGTCTTTCGTATTCCTTAGCAGCCTTCTACTTCATAGATATAGTATATATTGTCAAAACCCCATATTTGTTGTCTTATTCAGTATTAATTATTGTATGAAATTTTGGATTTTCTCCTTTAGTTAATCACAACTTACTAAAATATATTGCTAAAGCTTGTCCTTTTCTACTATAAAAATGCGTCAGAATGGTTTAAACAGCAAAATATGTATTATATTATTGCACATATGTTTGATTCTGAATAAACCAGTTGTGTGATATACTTGATTGAGTACATTATATAATTTGATTTGAATTGATTATATGGATTCTGATATCCAATGGGTTACATATAAGATCTAACTAGTAGGCAAATCATTAGGCCAACTAATGTAATTTCGTTTAATAAGTTGAATGAACAAGACACGGTTATGCTATAAACGCCTGGTAGAAAAACCATATAATATTCATTAAATTACATTTTAAATCTTGCTTTGTGGAAACACCGTTGGTTTAGTGGTCAAAGTTTATAAGTTTTTACATCAAATCTAGGTTTCAATTTTCAGAGGATGTAATTTCTTATAAATTATATAATGCAAGCTTATCGGAAATTTCAAAGTGTTGTAGTCAGAACCGTTCGTTGGGATCATGTGTTGTAGAGAGAGCATATCCATGAAAAATGTCGTACATGCAGTTTTCGATCCAAATGTTACCAAGAGAATTTCTTTGTGAAATTGTTTATCAGTATTGCATATGTGATAGTTTATCATCATTTATTATATTATGATGTATCCAATGTAAAAAAAAGCTCACATAAGAAAGAAATTAAGTACATTTCTTTATAAAAATTAAGTACAATATATTAGCTTGTATACTACTAACCTTGATCACTCCTTTTTAAACGCAAGATAAGATATCTACAGTATATATATGCTTCTAAATAAAGGCACATGGCATGCCGTTACTATCTCTGCAGACCAAATCCTAATATCATTATGATTCATTTGATATCATTTGTGTTGATACTGACTCTTGTTAGACTTTTTATGTATTCGGTTTCTATGTATATTCTCTTTGTAGCACCTAAAAATAATCTACTGAATATATTTCATCATTGTATTTTCTGTTTCGACTTTAATTTTAATTGATTTTTTTTTTTTGCATAAAACAACGTTATCTTGATATGTATAAAGTTTAATCTTTTTTTTTGTGCACAAAAAACTGATTAAAACCCAAATTCAAACCTAAGTCTTTCAACCTAAAGAATCAAATTTAGTGTTTTTGATATGAGAGATGTGAGAGAATGAGACAAATGCAAAGGCATAAGAGATGTCTTGAATATCTTGAACAATTCCGATTATCTCCTTTCTCTGCACATTGATGTTGATTATTTTGATGAGCATTGACTTGTCTAAGAATTTTTAGTGACGGGATGTCTAGATCCACTGCCATGCAGAGGGCCGATCTAACCACCAATGCTTCTACTATCAGCCGTGGGTTATCGATCCTTGTCTCGGATCTGATCTTGGTGAGCATGTGAAAGTCAAAGCCAGACCAGCCATCTTTCGGTCCTTATCCCAAACAACATCCGTCTTGCATGTCACTGATGTACCATCAGGATGATGGTCAAGGCTTTTTTTGGTTCTGGTTTTGACTTCTATCAAATAAGATGATTTGTGTTTTGACAGATCCTTAAGTTTAATCCGTATAATAGTTAATTCTCTAAGCATTAGATTGAAAGCTCGATCAAGTCATTGTAGTGTATAGGGTGTCAATCCAATCTAGAAAGATCTCAAGCAAAGAGAATGCAACTCATGTCTTAGTTTAAACAAGAAAGATGATGTCTAATAAATGATAAGACCATGATTAATCCCGGTCTTTTAGAGTGAGGTTTTTAATTTCGGTAAGATACGTTTCGTAGCTTTAAAATAAGAGACATACGAGATGTCTCTTAGCTAATAAGTGTAAGAAAAAAAAATAAGTCAAATCATAAGCTAAGAACTTCACTCTAAAAGATAGATCAGATTAATCATGCTCTTAGTTTTTTTGCAAGTCTGCTCCTTCATCTTTTGTATATTTTCGTTTTGATCTCAAAATTTTAAAACTCGTCAAAATTTTAAAACTCGTAGGTTAGTCAACTTTTAGCCCAGACTTTTAATCGTGCATTTCAAACCATGTCAATTACAAATGGACAAGTATTTATATTATGTACACATAATATGTAATATAAATGATCAAAATGAATAAATGTAAAGAGTCTAAAAACCAGGCACCATATGTATGAGACCAAAAAGGTCAAAAAGTTGAGAATAGAGCAGAGAGCTTTTTGTTTCATCCTAGTTTTTTACTTCTTTTTTCTTGAACCAAATGTAACTAATAGTTTCTAAGCGCTTGTAAACACAACTCTGGTTCTTTTTGGTATAATATTCATTTCTTATCAAAAACCAATGTATGTATGAGTTGTATCATGTACATCAGATCAATTATGAGGCATGGTGCGAGATAAGCTATTAATTCACATCCATTCATTCATGACATATATGATCATATTCTCAAACATATAAACAGTGTAGACAATTCTATGCGGTACGAGATCTCCGCATTTATTAGATATGACACAAAGGATACTATCATACTAATGTTCTATCAAAGACGTGAACATCTTTCTGAAATTTAATAAATTAAAGAACTGATCACACGCAACGCAATGATAATTAAAGAACAAAATTCACAGTTGTTCAATTTTAAGCAGACGATGGATGCCTAAAGACTGATCAAAAGCCGTGTCATTCCAGGGAGCAATAAGGGACAAAAAATTAAATTTATACGGATAATAAATTCACCGACGAATATTATAAATTCATATTGTGGAAGCCAATTATTTGTATTCAACTAATTCAAGTGAAAGACTAGTAGCTAATACTATATCGGATACTCGTTGGATTGTGTTTTGACTTTATGATCACTAGTTACTGTTTTCAGTATTACTTTAATTAATATATATATATATATATATATATATAACAGTCTTTTGTTAGGTTTTAATTCTTCCATTTACATCAACATCGACCTTAAATAAGCACATATTTTAGGAAATATCTTTTTTGTGTCAACCATTTAGGAAATATCTATGTTTTTAAGAAAGAGAAGAAGTATTTTTGTTAGATGTTACGATCTAAAATGGTATTAGTTCATTGAATCTAAGTGATCTAACAGTGCTAAAGTTAATATAGGAACGTAGTTGTGCATATATATATGTATATAGGAACATTCATTGTATCGAAGAATAATGTTGGTGCAGTTCTACCACAAGTTCAATTCCATTTTTAAATTTATCATTAATAAATGACTATCTTCAAAAATACCCTAAATTTATAATAAAAATAAATTAAACTAAATTTTCTAAATATTTATAAAACATTTAGAAACTCAACATCACCCCTTCAACACTAAACCTAAACAATAATTAATAAAATATAAACCCAAATATTAATATTATTTTGATTGGGAATATTTTTGTAAAGTGATACTTAATTTGTGGTATTTTCAGCAATTTCTCAAAAATGTTTAATATATGCATATTATATGTTCTGTCAGAAAAAATCCTCATATATTAATTGAGAAGTCATTTAATTAACTTGTGCTAATACTTCAATAAGATTTTTATAAAATTATCTTAATTTAATTGATAGATAGTTTTAATTTTTATTTATTTTATTCTGGTTTATAAAAAAAGTTCTAAAACCAATTAATCTAAGTAGTCAAACATTCAATGATATTAGAGCTATTTGCATGAAAATATCCAATAATTGAAAAAATTACTTATCAGTAACGTCTGTCAGGAGTATTTTACCATATACCATTTTCCTTAAATTAGGTAATCTAAATTAATACTCCTTCCGTTTCATTTTACTTGTCATTCTAAGTTTTTACACGCAGATTAAGAAACCATTTAATTTTACATATTTTTTAGATAAAAACATAATTACCTATACACCTAACCACATTTCAACCAATAGAAAAATAGAATAATAGATAAAACTAATAAATTTTGCATTGAAATTATAAAACGACACTTATTTTGAAACAAAAAAAATTCTCTACAATGACAACGAAATCGAAACGGAGGTAGTATTGAAAACTAATATACATTATTATAAAGTGTAATATATATATATATAGTATCTTCACCTGTGAGCTCGAGCTTGCTTCTATATCGATGTGCCTTCTCCCAATTACCGGTGCTCTGCTGGTTGGTTTGTCGTCTTGTCTTCTCACCTGTGTCTCTGTCGTGACCACATCTCTGCCGCACCAGAGCGTTGTCGTGTATGCGTTTTTTCTTCTCGCCGCCGTCACATTTCCATCGTTCGATTGTGGTCGGACGGTTAAGGCTTAGGCTGAGAGGATTGAATCGAGCATAACAGTCTTTAGTAAGCAATCGACTCGTCTATCTCCAGCAAGATCAAATGCTGCTAAATGTGATACAATAATTATTTAAATTACAAATAATAAACATTTAAAATTGAAAACATCAAACAATATATAGTATTTTGGTGTAAAATTTAATATCATTATTGGAGAAGACAAAAAACTATGATACCAAAACATCAAATTTGATGTAATTTCAACATTAAATTTGGTGTTATTGTAGAAGATGCCTTAACTAGGGATGGATTCGAGCATAGCTTTATAAAATTGGCTTTAAAGTTTTTTTATAGGCATAGATTCCTAAACTATAAAAGAAAACTTTAAAAATCTTAACTAAGGATTTATATCTTTCAAAATCTTAGAACCAACCCTAATCATAATTATCAATGGAATTTCTGACTCTTCCGACCAATCCAGTCGTTGTTTTAATTTATTGGATTGAGCGTTAGAAATATGTCTTCCTAGAGGAACACATCGATGTTCCACATGGTTCATGAGGTGGCACCACGAGTTGCCACGTTTTGAATTTCTTATAAAAAAAAACTCATGTATTGTTTATTACATTATTTTCTTTTGATTAATATGGGATTTTATGCGGATGAAATTTTATTGTTTATATCCGGACGAGCTAGTCCAGTGGTATTCTAAACTTCGGTTTAAAAGACACGAATTCGAATCTCGAGCGGAAAAACGTGTCCAGGACTGTAAAAAGTATAGACAAAAACCGGTGCTAAGCCACGAGGTCAACATTTTTATTGTTTATACGTTTTGTATAATTGACACCAAAAGAGTCGGAATGATATAACGTGGGAAATTGTTATCTACAAGTTATAGCATCTTATATTCTCGATTGTGATTGGCATATATATATATATATATCAAATCTCATAATGCAGTGAACCCTATACTTTTAATTATTTGTTAGCAGTTTACGTAATATATATTTTCTTATAAGAAGATAGTATGACTAAACTAAAAGATGGTAACAACTTAAAATGTTTGTGTATTACCAAGCATTCATGATTTGACTTTTTATTAGGTAGTTTTGTATCTTTTATATTACTAAATTTTATTAATAGTTATGAACATGCTCCTTTACTTCAAGCATATTTGAGTCGAATTTTATCATTATTTATTTTGAAAATTATTCTTTTCACATATATCCACGATACATATCGTATATGAAATTGTGAATAGAAAACTATACATACCGCTGATATAAAATATTGGTGCATGTCTTGTTTTATAATTCTGATCTCTGCTATCATCTTTTTAGGAAAAAAGTCTGGAAACAATTTTGTTTTTTTTATTCATTTTAAAGTTAATACAATTTTTGTGTAAGAACCTAAAACACATAAATACTTTCACAAAAACTGGGGGAACAAAACTACATAGTGAAATTGTGTATAATTAATATATAACAATTTAAATAACTTATTTCAGAATATATATATATATATATATATATATAACTGATTTCATTGCTTTTGGCATAATATATATTTGTTTCATTGTCAGCATAAAGTGAGACATCATATTTTGTATGGATCACCAAACGGTATCTACTTTCCCCTCTCAATGGAATCGGAAAGCCACTTTTTTTTTGTTTATCATTTTCTAAGGTATACACACATTCGTGATTTGACCTATAGATAAACATTAACACGAATAGTTAGATAATAAATATATACTTGACGACACATATTTTTTTTATTTACAACATTAATGTCTACATGTCTAGTGGAACGGAATATAATCTTAAGAGTGTATAGATTCAAATATATTTCATTAAATATCATGTATGTTTTTTTTATCATTTTGTAGCTAATTCATTCTAACACTTATAAGTACGCTTTCGATAAACGAAAGATTCAAAATTTTCATATCCTATTCAGCATAAATTATTTCTTGACCCAACCCGAATATGAGTTGAGTCACAAAATTTATGGACACAATATTATCTCCAACGAACCAGCTAATTTGAATTGTGTTTCAAAAAATCTACTCATTTATATTTTAAAAAAATCAATTAGTAACAATAATGTGAGTTAACGAATGCTTTATGATTAACACAGGGTGTTTTAAACATATGTATGTTTCTCGATTTGGATTCGACTCAAAGCTGACATATACACTTTAATTTTCTCATTACAAGAAATTTAAGATCACCTCAAACCCATGAAAAGAATGAGCCAACGTATGACAAAAAACTATTTTCATTTCCTTTTTACATTGTTTGTATATGTCAATCATTTTTAGATTAGTGATGATTATTATATAATCAACACAGACGTGCAACATGGGATGCTTCTAGTCCCGACACCTGGATAACGTGCGTCATTCTAATTCACACAAATATGTGTTTGTAATCAGTGTAGGTTTCATTTCATATGTTTGAATATAAAATATTGGCCAATACATAAACAATAGAAACGTTATTATATAGTTCAGAGATTCGTTTATATCGGGAAACAGTTTTTTGTTTACATCCGATAAACAAGAGTTTAGAGACTTTCCAAAGAAGAAAAAACAAGAGTTTAGAGATCTTCTTAGCAAAAAAAAAAATGAGTTTAGAGATCTTTAGTCCAGTAAAAAACAAAAGTTTACAGAATTTTCTACATTCATAGATATAAAGAGAATTATATGTATAACAATAAAATGTAGTATATAATAATATGTATTAGAAGTCTATATATAAATTGAAAGAGAGATATACAGAGAGGGGCAGTTTGATTGGGGGAGGTTGAAGAAGCGTGTGACCGAGAACTTTGAGCTCATGATTGATTAGAATTTTAATTTATTTTATTTTCGCCGCCGCAATGCAATTGGATTCATTCATAGTTCATTTACGATAACAAATAAAAAAACTATAACCATAAAGAAATATTAGTGGTTTATTTGGTTTTCAGGTATTCCATCATAACCATGTCAACTGATTTATTTTCCTTCTTGATTGTTTCTGACAAGGTTTTCATTTTAGCCAAATAATTGCACCATGTACAGTATCATATTTCATCTCATATGTATGCGGGATTCTAACATTGACTATAATAGTTTTAACGAAAACTTGTACTAGATGCATGCACTAATCCATAATGTTAGTAATTAATTTAGAGATGCTCTAAAAATATATGCATATAAAGAAAATTAGACGGACATGAAGTAATATTTAAGGAGTATGAATCAACTTATTCACTGATAAAATGTTTAGAATTAAGAAAAACTCATGATCGATAACAAAGTACCGAACAATGTTTTAAATTCACGTAAAAAATAATTATGGATACTTTCAACAATCTGAAACCATTGTGTAGAAATTGTAGCATCAATCAATCGTCTACGAACAATTATCATATGGAAGATGTTTAGATGATGTGAGATAGTTTTAGGTATCCGTAACTCAAGAATCAAACTGGAGTCGTATCGAAAAAAAAAATCGGAGCAAAATTTACGAAAACCGAATGGTTTTTATTTTTCTAAACCTGAAAAATTAAAAATAAACTGGAACCAAACCAAAATAGAAGGGATATTCGAATAATTGTAATAAATTTAAAACATTAATTATTTAAATTATATGTATACTATCATTTATAAATAAAAATATTCAAAAATTGAATTATCCGAATATTTTTTGGTTTTTCGATTTTAACTAGGATATTCAGATTTTTTTTTGATTTTTCGCTTTAAATCTGAACCAAACATGAACTATTTTTAATTTGGTTATATTTCTTGTTTTATAAGAAAAAGAAACTTGGACCTATCTGATTCAAAAATGTCTGATTTCTAAATGCATTCTAAATATTCCAACCCGAACAACCCATCGAATAACTGTAACCGTCCTGAATTGAGAACCTGAATGCCCAACACTATTGTGATATATATATATATATATATATATATATATATATATATATATATATATATGTATATGTGATATTATAATATAAAAATTTGAGGGACTAACATACAAAAACAATTGGTTGATATTTCCTCTTTCGGACGTACAATTATTTGTAGGTTAGACAAGTTTTCATGCACCAAGTATCAGTATAATATATATTATATACACTATACAATCTTGTGAATACTGTTATTATATCTAAGAGTTTGTACTCAATCAACTTTGTATTAAACTTGTAGGCGACGCCAATCTTAGATAAATATAACTTTTTACCGTCAATAATAACCAACAGCTTCTTTTACAAAAGAAAAAAAATAAAATAATAATAACCAAGAAAAAACTTTATTACGTCATTCTTAGACCATGATTATTGATGTTCTTTAAGGTATAGCTCCTTAACTGTTTCTAAGACCTCTGCCTTAAAGACCACCAATAATGTTGCTGTTAGATAAATATAACTTTTTACCTTCAATAATAACCAACAGCTTCTTTTACAAAAGGAAAAAATAAAATAATAATAACCAACAAGAAACTTTCTTACGTTTGGTTCACATAAATAAATAAAAAATAATTTGTATGACAGTTGCATATCAATAATTGGCTCATGTTTGTCTATTGTTCCGGCTATATAAAAAGTAAAATTGATATATCATCTTTGATAAAAAAAAAAAGAATATATATATCATCTAAAGAGAGAAATGATACTACGTGGATGGTATAGGGTCCATGCATCAATAGTTAAGCATCTTTATTAAAGTACTAGAGCTAGCTCTAGCTATATGATTATACATATACACCCACTCTATATAATGTTTATGTATTGTGTGTATCCTTCGCCTAAACCTATAGCATTTGAAAGCTATATACCAACCGAAGAGACAGCGGTAAAGTTAAAGAAGACATCTAATAAAGTTTTTAAAAAGCCAAATAAAAGAGAGATCACTTCTTAAATTAGCTTTTGGAACTTCAACATCAATATGGGACCCCTAAAGAATCTTTTCTTTTTTCAAACTTTCTCATTTTCTCGATATAGAAATTTACTCAATCTCTCAAGGTCGGGGTTACTCTTATCAATATATACAATGATATCTATGTGTGTCTCTAAAGCATTAACAATCAATGGGACCAATGCAGACAGCTATTCGCTTCGTATCCCATAAGATTGAAATTTCAATCACCCTGCCCTAAAGTCATGATCAGTTACACAATTTTTTTTTTGTTTTTTGATTTTTTTTTAAAAAATAAAATAAAACAAACCAATCGTGAGCCGCCACGTGTCAGCGGAATCTATAAAACAGTGTAAGAACTGATTCTTAAAAGAGGATTTTTAGAAGTGGTTCTTAAGTAAAATGATGGAACCCGTCACTATTTTTGACTAAAAACCCCTCCTAAGAACCACCAATGGAGGTGGTCTAAGTCTCCAAACTCTTTTTACAAAATTTGCAATAAGAAATGAAGTCTTCATTATAGAAACTAATATAATTAATTTGCTTAACTACTAACCAACAGAATGGCGCACGAATCTTAAGCACAAAAGGAAACACAATAGTATAGCTTTATTAAACTAAACACAAAAAAATTCAATCATATCATACCCTTGCATTATTGGGCTTATCGCTATGAATTAATTAAATTCTCTTATTTCTATAAACAGTTTTCATTACTGATTCTCACTTTAAACAGTTTCCAAGTTCTTGTTACAAAAAAAAAATTGTAAAAAGAAGTAAATATTAACTAAAAATAACATAGATTATTTGCTTAACTAATAACCTTACAGAATGACACACGAAGCTTAAGCACACAAGGAAACACAATAAACTAAACACAATAATAGCTTTACTACACGATTACGACATAACCCTGTCCGGATCCATCCGAAATTAATCCCCCACACAAGAAAACAATAAACTGGCGACTAAGTGTTACTAAACTAGGTTATCTCATACGACGATCAAGGAGGAAAATAAGAGTCAAAGATCTTGAAAAATTAAAGCATATTCCTCAGCTTTAACTAATAAAGATACCCATTACGAAAAGTTTGTCCACAGAAAAAAAATAATGATGAGTAAGTTACAAGCTTTGTTTCACAGAAGAAAAAATCTAGAGGTTTCAGATTATTGAATACGTGGACAGACTAACAAGACCTGTCATTGACGCTTCTTCGTGACTTCTCGGGACATATTTGATGTGTGCAGTAGGAGAAAGGATATCCTCCACACACATCTAAAGATACCACGTTGCAAAGTGGGCCTGAGACAAAGTACGGATCAAGCCCAATGATTTGATAAGGACAAGACAACATAGGATGAGGGACATAGACATCATAGTGTACAAACAAGATTAGCATTAATGATTGGTATAAATGTTGATTCTCGAAAGCTACAACTCGTTAGTAGAAAATAATGGGCTTTAAGCTCAAATAAGGCCCGTTATTAAGCCGAAGCACATCTCCACCGTATCATGAATCTGTAGCTCATGCATCTAACTGTACAGCAACATCACTTTGCATGGTCCAAAAATTACAAAGAGACATCTTCTACGTTGTGACAAAGACTCCTTTTGTTTTTTAGTCTTTGTACTCTGATTTGAGGACCCACACGGAACCGTTTGGATCCTTCCGAAGCGTGGCAATCTCTTTCAAGAGACTTTTAAACAATGGCACGTCCTTAGCGGGAACTATGTCCGAGAAATGGTTGACAATGCTGCTCGTGTCCGTGCTTCCGCCTCTTCGCTGTACAAAGCTGCATATCTGTCGGATCAAGACCTCTGGCTGCAACGATCCTACTCTGCTGCTTGAACTCGAAGAAGACTGTGTCTGCTCAAGGCCAACGCCAATGGCTTGTTCTCTGTTTCCTCGGATTTTGTTGAGAAGCTCTGCGGAAGACGGTGCTTTGCCTGATGATAGACCCGCGCTGATACCGTTCTTGACAGCTGATGATGTGGTTTGGGTTAACCGGGAATTCACGGTCGAACCGAATCTCCTCCGTACAGATGAAGGTGCACCTGCACAGCCTGATCTTCCCGTCCATGTGGGCACTGAGATGCTTTCGCGGCTACGCAGCATCCGTGACTGGCGCAATGCTTCCGCGGCTCTCTGTGCTACTTGAGATGCCTGGTGTTCAAGTCTCATCTTCTCTTCCTCGTCGTTGGCGTTAATGATGGCGTCGTGATTCACAGCACTCTGAATAAAACATGGAAGTAGTCAAGTAAAGGGACGAAGCGTAGTGAGCAACAGTCAACAAACTTACATGTATGCCATGTGCGTCGAAGAGACTCTTTAGTATATTTGTCTCTTCATCCACTGGCTCGCCATTGGTTTCCGCATCTTTTTCTCCTGAGAGTTCTTCTGCTGCATCGTGAGTATCAAGCTGTGTAGTGGAATCGGTTGTGTTCTCAGTTTGAGCTCCTACGATGTTTATATCTTCAGACAGCTGACTGAAGATGTTAGACGTCTCGGTGGATGCGTTGCTATCACCATCATCATTCAGGATGAAAAGATCTTTCATATCTCTAGCTTTGAAGAATCTTTTCTGTTGTGGATTCTTCAGGATCCTATTGGTGAGAAAATGTTTATATATCTGTCTGTGATACACTTTCTCCTCAATTGTCCCTCGTGTGATCAATCTGTAAACAGTAACATCCTTCTTTTGCCCTATACGCCAAGCACGTTCCCTTGCCTGCATATCATTTGAGGGGTTCCAATCCGGGTCAAAGATGATGACCCGATTCGCCCCAGTTAAGTTTGTTCCCAAACCACCCACCTTAGTCGTCAGAACGAAAACAAACACATCATCTGAGTTATTAAACTCATCAATCAAAGCCATTCTCTGTTTCACTGGGGTGAGACCGTCCATCCTCCGGTAACTATACTCGTTTGCAACCAAGAAGCTCTCGAGGATGTCAAGCATTTGCTGAGTCTGTGAAAACAGAAGCACACGGTGTCCTTGCTGTTTCCAGACCTTGAGAACCTCTGCAACAACTTTCATCTTCCCACTGCGTTCTGGATTACCATAATCTGGGTTCTGGTGAGAATGTTCTCTCTCAAGTAGATCAGGGTGGTTGCATATCTTACGCATCACATCAATCCCGTATAGAGAGTTCTTGTTGCCGTCAAAGATATCTTCTACCTCTGAGCTCGCGAGGAACGCCCTGTAGGTAGATCGTTGCTCCACAGTGAGGCTGCAGAAGAGAACATGTTCAGTCTTTTTTGTGAGATGTGCGTTCACATCAGCTTTCATACGGCGGAGAAGGTATGGCATGATAAGATCACGAAGAACGACCGCACATCTGCACATTGTCAAGGATTGTTACAACACAAATACTTAAGTGCCTGTTAGAACACACTTAAGTGATTCAAAGAAAGACCAGGAATTACCTGTAGGCAGTTGACACTTGCAACGGAGAAGCATTGGCATAGCCACCCACGGTTATGGGAACAGAAAACTCAGCCTCAAAGACGGGTAGGACACCCAGTTTTCCCGGAAAAACAAAATCGAACAAGGACCAGAGTTCTGTCAGTTTATTCTGGATTGGTGCCCCAGTCATAATAATTCGATGGACGGTCTGCAACTGCTTGCACACCAAAGTAATTTCAGCATTTGGGTTCCGGATCCGATGGCCTTCGTCCAGTACTGCATAACCCCACTCAATATTGAGCAGCTTCTCACCATGAAGCCTCAATTGCTCATATGTGGTGATGAGTAGGCCCGAATCAGAGTTTAGAACCCGGTTTATCAAAGAACTCCATTTCTTGGTGTTCTTAGACTTTTGCTCATGATCACTGTCGACTGAACCTTCACTATCGTAATCGCTTTCAGAGGCATCGACTCGTGCTTTGCCATCTTTTGCCGAGTCATGGAGTATTTCCACGTGAAAATCCGGGTACCATGTCCGTGCTTCTCTTCTCCACTGACGCAAGAGTGTTACAGGACATATGACAATACTCGGTTTGTACATCTTGCTGAAATGCAAAGATCCGAGAAAAGATAAGACCTGCACAGTCTTACCAAGACCCATCTCGTCCCCG
This sequence comes from Moricandia arvensis, assembly GCA_905132765.1. Taxonomy (NCBI): domain Eukaryota; kingdom Viridiplantae; phylum Streptophyta; class Magnoliopsida; order Brassicales; family Brassicaceae; genus Moricandia; species Moricandia arvensis. The sequence goes on along the minus strand of CAJHQP010000336.1, from coordinate 149,294 downwards.
ATAATGCCACCAGCCTTTTGGCAATGAAGTTCCCAGAGCCACTGCACTCCAACTCTTTGGTAATCAAAGAGTTTATTAAATATACCTTCAGGAATGCTTAATCCACCTTCAAGCTGTACAGCAGATGTCTCGTTGTCGTCTACGTCATCCAAATCATCTAGCTCTTCTTCCTCACAACTGGACGTTGTCAAGATTCGTCGTTCATCTTCTGCGACATTACAAGGGAATCAACATGATAACTATCTTTAAATAGACTAAAATGAATAAAAAGAAGCATACGCTTAATATATCAGTTCAAAGCATTACAATTTTAACATGTAATATCCAAACGTCAGAAGATCCAATATCACGACCTTATCTCTTCCCAAAGCATTCCCTCAAATTACTATCACTAAATCCACAGGTTCAAATAGCAATCTGTAAATATGTACATTTAGTTTTAAATAGCATAAACCATACCATTTTCTTGAAGACTAGAGTCTTCGTGAGAAATCCTCTTTGTCCATTTTCTTTTAGGCAAAGGCCGCTTCTTTTTACTCTTCCCAGCTTTACTTTTCTTTGCATCACTATCCGAAGAATCATTAGGCTTGTAAAGCTTTCTTAGCCTTCTAAAAGGAACCGGGGTCGCTTCAAGCTTTGGCAAGTCAGATGCATCAAGTAGCTTGGTTGTTGGGCGAGCTTTTGCAGCCTGCGACATTGATTGAACAGCTCTATCAATCCTTCTGGAGTCCTCATTATCATCATCTCCTTCAGGTAGGTTAAGGGAGTTTGACGGTCCAGATTGTTGAAGTCGGCGCTCAAAACCCTCAAGCTTGTGAAAAGGAGTTAAAATTCCTTTTCTAACCAATTCATCTCTTTCCTAGACACAAACAGCTTTAAATTAGTCACTCACAGTCTTTCATACACAGGTTTGTACATATCTTACAGCAATCAGGTGAAATAGATCAAACCTTTATCTAGACGTACCGTTTCAACAAAACCTGCAGAAGCTGCATCGAAAACAGCATCAAAATCCGTATCCTCATGAAACGACACTACTTTCACCTTCTTCCCTTCTCTCTTGCTTGGTTTCGGAACCTCTTTCAGTTTCCTCTTAAGACTAGGCTCTCCCTTCACCAAATCTCGCAGTATATCACCACGATCAGCACTACCAGAAGGGCCGCTCTGACCATGTACACCGGAGAGTTCCTTCTCAAGTTCATTTTTCCTCTTCCTAAGACTCCTAAGACGGTCTTTAGCAAGAGCATTCTGAAGTACAGAACCACTCTGCAATGCATCATCCTCCTCCTCTTGCTCAACAGTTGATGCAACAGCATCTATTTCAAACTTCACAGCCCTCAGTTTATTCAAAAGCTCGGTCTGGCCTGATGGAAGGAGATTGCTTCCTTCAATCTGGATAGACTGATCATCCACACTCCCATCATTCTCAAGCTTCTTTGTCGCCTAACAATGAAAATGCTAACGTTATATAAACTCAAAGCGCCTAGGCGTCTGCTTCTTCTTAGTCGGCAAATCAGACATAATCAATAATCCAATATAAAGTGCCTAACTAGCAATTTCTTGTACTCTCAAGTTTCATAGATTCAAAACCTGAACCCTAATTCAAAAGCACAGAGGTAAAACGTACCTCATTGAGAATCGTCTGTTCAATATCTGCAGGATTAGCAGATGTCACCCCTAAGCTACTCAATAAAAATCTATCCTCGTCTTCCTCCATTGGATCACGTTCTCAACTATAAATCTCTAATCGCATTTGCATTCCTCCTCGACTGAATACACATAGCCTCTAAATCATGCTTCTCTCTCAATCAATCCCACAATTCCATTAAATAATCAATCATACAAACCTAGATTCCTAAAAAAATTTCCAGAAAATTCGTAAGAATTGTTAGGGTTCCGATCGAGCTTCGTTTCCTTGTCGTCGTCGTCGGTCAGAGATGGTGGCTGCGTTACAGGTCCATCGTCCTCCTCACGCAACCTCTTTTTCTCGCTCGGCCGCGTGAATGCGTGATAATAAACTGATAAGTAGTTTAATAGATCACAAACTTTGTGATAATCAAGCCCACATAAGCCCATTTTGAAAGCCCATAACCGAAGGTTTTAACAGACTACATGAATACGCACGTGTTTTTTGAATCATTTAAATATGAAACATATGGGCCAGGTCTAATAAAGATTTTAAGGCCCATACCTCTCTCTCTCTCTCTTTTTCTCTCTCTACATGATTACTGGGTCAATGTTTTTTCGTTGCAGAAATCGATTCCGCGTCGTCATCACCTTTGATTTGGGAATGTGACACAAATCTCAACATGAGAGGATTGTGATTTTGTCGATTTTCTAATGAATTTCTGTCTGATTTATTACATCTTCCGGCGATTCAACTCTTCTTCCACGGCATTGGATGGTTCCTGAGAGAGAAACGAGAAAAGAAAGGTGATTGTTTTGGGTTGACTTGTTTTTCGATCTCAGATGGTTAACAAGTCTTAGGGCAAAGACCTGTCGGATTTTGAAAAAAGGGTTCTTGTCTGAATGGACTTGAAAATGGATAATGTAATCGGCGGCAAGTTTAAGCTTGGTCGGAAGATCGGTGGTGGCTCTTTTGGAGAGCTTTTTCTTGGTAAAAAAAAAATGATTGCTTTTTTTATTAATAGTATTCAATTTCTTGATTACCCTTTTGATTTAAATCTGATTTATTGGTAATAATTTTTCAGGTGTAAGTGTGCAAACCGGAGAAGAAGTCGCTGTAAAGCTGGTATGTGATTTAATATCTCTTTGCTATGATTCTTAGTTTGAAGGAAAGACTAAAAATTGAATCTATTTTTTGTGAAACTTTTGAAGGAGCCTGCGAAAACTAAGCATCCACAACTTCATTATGAGTCCAAGATATACATGCTTCTACAAGGAGGAAGTTAGTTTTACATCTCTTACATGACTTTGCTATCATTGTCTCAGTTTGATGATAAAACATGATTGAGCCGAGTTAAACTAAATTTTGTTTTCTGTGGTGAAGCTGGCATCCCTAGCCTCAAGTGGTTTGGGGTTCAGGGAGACTACAACGCGATGGTTATTGATCTGCTTGGTCCGAGTTTGGAAGATTTGTTCAACTATTGTAATAGGAAGCTCACTTTGAAGTCAGTTTTGATGCTCGCTGATCAACTGGTGAGTATTCTCTCAAGTCCTGCTTTTACTTTCTTCGGTGGGTTCTGATTAAATTGTTTGTTGAGCCATTGTAGATTAGCAGAGTTGAGTATATGCATTCAAGAGGGTTTCTTCACCGAGACATTAAACCAGATAATTTCTTGATGGGACTTGGTCGCAAAGCAAACCAGGTGCTTTTCTTTTTTCTGTACACTTTTCTTTTCAGTGCGTTTGTTACCCACTAAACTAAATGATTCCCCTAAAAAAGTTATGTTAGATTCCATCTTCTCTCTTGGTAACTGTTGCTATGAGTTTCTGCTTTTGCTTTATCTTTTTTAACTTAATCATTTCCTAAGTAATATGTATGTAGGTGTATGTCATTGATTTTGGACTTGCAAAGAAGTATAGGGATCTCCAAACACATAGACACATACCCTACAGGTGATTTTATGGAGCTTTCATGTGTATGTCCGTGTATTTCTTACTTGAATACCTACAGATACTCTGTTGTTTTCATTACAGAGAAAACAAGAACCTTACGGGCACAGCTCGGTATGCTAGCGTCAACACTCACCTTGGAGTTGGTAAGCAACTCATACAACCACGTGAGATCTACTTCAAAGTTGTGTATACCATTTTTTAGACGTGTGCTTGCTTGCTTGCATGTTTTTGGCAGAGCAAAGTCGAAGGGATGATCTGGAGTCTCTTGGTTACGTCCTCATGTATTTCCTGAGAGGAAGGTTGTTCATGCAGATCCTTTTTTTGTCTGATTAAATCTGTACACTTGCTTGTTCTGAACTTTCTGAGGTTTTTTTTTCAGCCTACCATGGCAGGGACTAAGAGCTGGCACAAAGAAGCAGAAGTATGATAGAATAAGCGAGAAGAAAGTATCAACTCCTATAGAGGTATGGTGAAAACATAATATGTGGCTTAGATACCCTTGAGTGGAGTTAGATCATCAGCTATCTCAGTGTCACCCAAATCACAAGTTAATTGTTTGTTCTTGTAACAGGTCTTGTGCAAGTCCTATCCACAAGAATTCGTATCATACTTTCAATACTGCAGGTCCTTGCGATTCGAAGACAAACCAGACTACTCTTATTTAAAGAGGCTGTTCAGAGATTTGTTTATCCGCGAAGGTTTGTCTTTACAGAGACTAAACTTTGCTTCCTTTGATATAAAGTAACGTAGCACTGTTATTTCACTCTTATGAGAACAATCTGATTCACAGGTTATCAGTTTGACTATATATTTGACTGGACTGCATTGAAACATCCTCAGAGTAGTTCTAGTTCCCGGTCCAGCTCTCACGGAAGGGTGAGTACACTATTCCTTCTATCTATCGAGTGTCTTTACACACTGTGATCCTCACTACTCTTTTTTCTTTAGCACCGTACTGGTAAACCAGTTGTGGCCGCGGGACCGTCTGCTGAGAAACCTGAAAGGATCTCAGGTAATCATTTACCCTTTTCTAGAATTAGAAACATGTCTACCAAGTGGTCTGATCTAATCTATTGTATTCCTTACAGTTGGGAGGGAGATCCGCGACAGATTCTCTGGTGCTGTTGAAGCATTCGCGAGAAGGAACCCTACAGGAGCCAGTCCTCATCAAAACCAGACCAGACATCGAACTGTTGATGATGTTCCTTCACCAATGAAACCTGCTGTGGTAAAATAAATATAGACATTATCATCTTTTCCTATATAAAAAGCTCACTTCGAAGGCATCAAATTCATGCTAGTGTAGTACATTAGTTATCGGTCTAGGCGGCAAATCAAACCTAAACAAAACAATTATTTTTGAACCCTTTTTATCGGTTTAAATGTTCAAAAATCGGTCTAAACGTCCGCATAAAAGAGTGTTACTTACCGTCCAACGATTTCTTGAATATTGGTGGTCCTCCTTGTTGACATGTTTTGTTATTTTTTGGGATCAGAATATGGTGTCTGAGAAAGGAAGAAACACATCCAGATACGGAAGTGCTTCAAGGAGAGCGGTGGCCTCAGGAAGTAGACCAAGCTCATCAGGTGAACAAGGGGACAGCCGCGGCTCAAGCCGTGTGGCCTCAAGCGGTGGCGGTGGTGGTCGACCATCTGTCTTCCAAAGAGCCCAAGCGGCAGCTGGTGTGAGTGGATATGAGTCAAAGACAGCTTCTGCCTTTAACCGCAACAGAGTGGCTGCTTCGAGGACTGCACGTGATGATGCTCTCAGAAGCTTTGAGCTTCTTTCGATCCGTAAATGAGAAAGAAGTAAAGAACAAAACGAAACTTGCTATCAATCTGCCTCCTTTTTTCTGTAAATTGGATTCTTCTTTACACCTGTGTTGTTTGGTCCTCACGTTTCCACGAAACTCACAAAATTTTCATGTATTATGAATGTAACGTTGATTTTTGTATTAATTTTTACGCTCTTCTTGTATTGGAGTCAAGACATGTTGTTACTGCATATCCGGTTTGTTTTGTGTGTGTTTTCTTTACTAACTAGAAACAGAGTTGGTCCATTCATCTTTGAAAGATGAAGTTATAAAATTTTATTAATCAGATGATCAGTAATATATAAAGCATGTTTGAAAGAAAAATACTTCCATTTGGTCATAAACCCCCATTTTGTTACAAAATACCAGTGTTCTAAAAGGCACTTTGTAGGGTATTATTGTTTAGGTGAACGCTTAGATAGATTTTTTAAACGCATACACCGATTTTTGTAAAAGTTGAATTAAAAAAATCGTTTGTTCATATCCGATTTATCGGTTAGGTCGGCGACTAGGCGCCATCTATACCGATTTTTAGAATACTACAAAATACTAAATTTTCATATACTGCTTCATATAAAGAAAACCAAACACTAGTTATTACCTTAGATAAGACTAATGCAACTCTCTCTCTCTCTCTTCATCTCTTTCTCATTTTTTTCCTCTCATTAACTCCTAATAATACCAGTCAGAAACCTATATACCTTGAAAGTAAATTTGACATGACGTAGCAAATGTCTCCTTAGACCATGATTAACCGGGATTCTTAGAGGTAGAGTTCCTAACGAAATATAAAAAACTGTTTCTTAACTTTTAACTAAAAAAGTTAAGATTCGGTTTTTAAATAATATATTTAAGAACCGGTTCTTAATTTTTTTAGTTAAAAGTTAAAACAGTTTCTTATATTCCGCTAAAAACTTCAACCTTAAAAAAACTGGTTAATCATGCTTTTATAATCACTCGAAATACATGTTCATTTTTTTTATAATATTCTTAAGGCATGTTTATTGCAAGATTCTCAGGGTGAGGTTCTTAGCTGTTTTAAGAGACGTTTCTTAACTTTTAATTAAGAAAAGCTAAAAGACATAAGAGACGTCTCTTAACTGAAAAATATATAAAAAAAATTCAATTATAAGTTAAAAACTCCACCCCTTAGAGATCTGGATAAACATGATCTTATATTCTTAACACCTGCGCAATCTCAATTCAAAATGAATGTAGTATCATCTGAAAAATGAATTACTATACTATAATGCGTAAACAAAATGCAAACACAACTACCAATAATAATTAATGCATATATAATTAAGCTTATGACAATCTCACTTCACTTGTAACTTGTAGTGAAAACAAAGGGATGAAGACTTGTCTCAAACACATGTTGGAAGCAAAAGGAACAACTCATACCAACTCTAAGAGACATCAAACCAACGAAGCAGCACAACGAAACCATACACATGGTTTGTCAGGAAAGGTAAGCACATCGACACACTCAACATTGCCCCAAACCTCACATCCATTGCGTCTTGATTCTAAAGAAATCTTTGCATACCAAATTGTGTTGCTTCGTTTGATACTAGACCTTGGGTACCACATAACAAAAAGTTTGCCACCATAATCCAACACTGCAAACGCATACCCAATTTTTTTTAAACTTCTTTTAGGGTGCTCATGCAATTTTTCCAAACCCTTAATCTCTCTCCACACTCTACCCTCAGTCTCATCAGAGGCAGACGACCACATTAAATAACCTGAGCGAGTGCAACAACATGTTACCTTCCCAACCTCACACCAAGCCGCTCCGGAATAATCGGATAGGAAACTCCTCATCTCTTTTACAAGTTTCCATGTGCTCTCCTTCGGCTCGTAAGTGTATTCATTACCATCATCTGTCACTAAGTAAATGTTCCCTTCGAACACATTAACTATATAGCAATAACGTCTTTTGCGTAAGTGGTTGCATAACTCATCAACGTCAGGACCAGGCAAGGCTGTCCAAGACTGAGTTGTTACGTCAAAGACCTCAATCCAGTTGGCATAGTACTCTTCAATATGGCAACCTCCCATTACATATATTTTCCCATCGACTAAAACTGTCTGCGCATTTTCTCTAGCCACGGTCATGTTAGGGCCATCACGCCAAGTGTGACTCCGACAATCAAAGATCCGAACCGAGGAAGATGGTTGATTGTAGGGTCCACCGATTACGTAGATGTCCGGACCAACCGTTTCCATGTAACAAATGTCGGGAAAAGAATTGGTAGAAGAGGAAGGTATAGGAACAACAGAAAACTCACTCGAGTCCCGCTTAAACCTAATCTTCCCGCGTCTTGTAGATCTCTATAGATGATAAGAGAGAGTGGAATCTCTTTGAGACGAGAGAGAGCGATGGGTAGTTCCATCTCGAGACACGGGCAAGAATGTTCTCTGTGATTTCGTCTGGTAGTGATGAAAACGTCGACGTACGGTAGCTCAGGAACCGTCTTGTTCTTTTGGGTTGGTTCAACTTCAGCGGAACTCATGATGATCGGTCGGCCAAAGTTGCAGGTGAGGAAGTGGAGAGAAATATGATCTATATAGGGTTTAAGTAAACGCGTTTAGGTCTCTAGAATTGTTAACACAGAAAGACCTTTCAGTAATTATTGGATTGGTTGTTTGGATGATTTTTTTTTCTAAACCTAATCTATTAAATATTTATACATTTAAAAATTATATATTGGAAAATGAAGATTTGTCAATACAAATATATCTGTAATTATTTTAATAATTTTAAATTTAACTTACAAAATCTTTATATGTAAAAATATAATAAAATCTATATAAATTAATAATATTTAGATTTTGTGAAAAAATAATGGATATATTAATTAAAGAGAGAGAAAAAGTAAGGGATGTTATAAAATAACTTACAATTTTATAGTATCTCGAAATTTGAATAAGGACGAAATTTTATACCCGTAAGAAGAAGACAGCACTTATATAAAGTAGAGAGAGTTTATTATATTGGAGAAAGAAGAGGAGTTCGTGTTGTGTCTTTTACAATCGAAATCGTTCGTATTTATAGAAGTGAAAAGGTAAGTTACTGTGCACGCATAGTGACAGTGGGCTCCACATAATAATTATTCATGCAACAATGTCAAGTTTTCGGTGCCTACAATGTTTGACATTGTGCCGTCATGTTTATAACACTTCCCCTTGGAGACCAGTGTCACCATTGTCTCTTGCTTAACGTGTTTGTTGCCTCGTTAAAAACCTTTCTAGAAAAACCCTGTAGGAAAAACCATAGTAAGGTAAAAAGAGTACAACCACGTAAGCTCCCCCTCGATTGAGCAATTACAGATCCTTCTGATAACGCATTCCAATGTTATGAACATGTTTTCTGAATACCGAGGTAGGAAGTGCTTTCGTGAAGAGGTCAGCTGCATTGTCGCATGATCGGACATATCTTACTTCAATCTCTTTCTTCTTCTCGAGCTCCTGAGTGTACGAGAAGAACTTTGAATGAATATGCTTTGTTTTATCGGTTTTGATATATCCTTCCTTCGTTTGAGCAACACATGCTGCATTGTCTTCATATAAAATAGTTGGGGTCGTGTCATTGTTAATTCCACTACTCGATCGGATATGTTGGCTTATGGATCTCAACCATACGCACTCTTTACTTGCTTCATGGAGTGCAATGATCTCAGCGTGATTTGAAGAAGTAACTACAAGTGTTTGCTTCTGAGAACGCCAAGATATGGCAGTGCCTCCAATTGTAAACACGTATCCTGTCTGTGATCGAGCTTTGTGTGGATCTGACAAATAACCTGCATCTGCAAAACCAATCATTTGACCCTTTGAGTTTTTAGGGTAAAATAGACCTAAATCAATAGTCCCTTGAAGATAACGAAAGACATGTTTAATTCCATTCCAGTGTCTTCGTGTAGGGGATGAACTGAATCTTGCTAAAAGATTGACAGAAAAAGATATATCAGGCCGAGTACAATTTGCAAGATACATAAGAGCTCCAATTGCACTTAAGTATGGAACTTCAGGACCAAGTATTTCTTCATTCTCTTCAGATGGTCGAAACGGATCAGTTTCAATATTAAGTGATCTAACAACCATCGGAGTGCTAAGCGGAGTTGCTTTATCCATGTTAAAACGTTTTAGCACTCCTTTTGTATATGTAGACTGATGTACAAATATACCCTTTTGAGAATGCTCAATTTGTAAACCAAGACAAAATTTTGTCTGCCTGAGATCTTTCATCTCAAATTCTCCTTTTAAATAATTTGATGCTTTTGTATTTCTTCTTGAGTTCCTATAATGTTAAGATCATCAACATACACCGCGATTATTACAAATCCCGATGTTGTTTTCTTTATGAAAACACAGGGGCATATAGGGTCATTAGTGTATCCTTCTTTTGTCAAATGTTCACTGAGATGATTATACCACATACGTCCAGATTGTTTTAGCCCATATAACGATCTTTGCAATTTAATTGCACATAACCCTTTAGGTTTGGAACTTAACACTTCCGGCATCTTAAATCCATCTGGGATTCTCATATAGATATCAGTATCTAATGATCCATATAAATATGCCGTAACGACATCCATAAGATGCATTTCTAAATTTTCATTAGCCGCTAGGCTCATCAGGAATCTAAATGTGATTGCATCCATAACAGGAGAATATGTTTCCTCATAATCAATTCCAGGTCTTTGAGAAAAACCTTGAGCTACCAGGCGAGCTTTGTATCTTGTAATCTCGTTTTTCTCATTTCGTTTCCGAACAAATACCCATTTATATCCAACAGGTTTCACATCTTTGGGTGTGATTACAATGGGTTCGAATACATTTCTTTTGTTAAGTGAATCTAGTTCGACTTGGATTGCATTTTTCCATTTTATCCAGTCATGTCTCTTTTGACATTCATAAACAGATGTTGGTTCTGGATCTTCGTTTTCTTCATCTATTTCCTTTGCTAAAAGGTATGAGAAAACATCATCTATATCATCCATCTCTTTCCGTTCCCATATTTTTCTATTATGGATGTAATTAATAGAAATCTCATGATTTTCTTCAGATTCATGATGTTTGTATTGTCGTTAGATTCATTATCTTCTCTCTCAAGAACATTTTCTGTTATTCTGGAGGTATCATGCCTTTCAACTTCCTTTCGTTTTCTAGGATTTTCATCCTTTGAGCCAAAAGGTCTGCCGCGTTTCAAACGTGTTCCTGATTCACGTGTATCAACTGCCATTTTGCCTTTCTCTGGAATCTCAATGCGAGCAGGAGCATTTGCGGCGGGTATATATGATTTTGTTACCATTTTGGTATCAGCAAATGCATCAGGTAGTTGATTTGCGATGTTTTGTAAATGCATGATACGTCGAACTTCTAGTTCTGACTGTTTCGTAGGAGGATCAAAGTGTAATAAGGATGGCACATTCCATTTGATTTCTTTTCCTACTTTATTGTTATCTCCCCCTAGATTTGGGAATTCTTTTTCATTGAAATGGCAATCAGCGAATCGTGCCGTAAAAACATCACCAGTTTGTGGTTCTAGATATCTTATTATCGATGGAGAATCATAACCAATATATATTCCCAACCGTCTTTGAGGTCCCATCTTTGTACGTTGTGGTGGTGCCACTGGAACATAAACCGCACAACCGAATACTTTTAGATGAGAGATATTTGGTTCTCTACCAGATACTAATTGTAACGGGGAATATCTATGATATGCACTTGGTCTTATCCGAATGAGTGCTTCTGCATGCAAAATTGCATGACCCCATACAGAAGTTGGGAGTTTGGATCTCATAATCAATGGCCTTGCAATCAGTTGCAGTCGTTTAATTAAGGATTCTGCCAATCCGTTTTGCGTATGAACATGAGCAACTGAATGTTCTACTTCAATCCCTGATACCATACAGTAATCATTAAATGCTTGGGATGTGAATTCTCCAGCGTTATCTAATCTAACTCTTTTAATTGGATAATCAGAGAACTGAGCTCTTAATTTGATTATCTGAGTTAGAAATCTCGCGAATGCCATATTTCGAGATGATAACAAGCAAACATGTGACCATCTACTGGATGCGTCGATTAGTACCATAAAATAATAAAATGGTCCACATGGTGGATGTATTGGTCCACAAATATCACCTTGTATTCGTTCTAGGAATCTTGGTGATTCTTTATCAACTTTTGTTGGTGATGGTCTTATGATCAATTTCCCAAGGGCACATGCAGTACATGGCATTTTATTACTCTGATGTATATCTTGGGTTTTTACTGAGTGACCATGTGAACTCTCAATGATTTTACGCATCATTGTAGTGCCTGGATGGCCAAGACGGTCATGCCATAGTATAACATTTTCTGGATTTCTCTTGATAACAAAATGTGATTCTATTACATCAATATAAGTGTGATGTAATCCAGAAGGAAGTTCTGGGAACTTTTCCAAGATTAGATTTTTGCCTGATCTCTCGGAAATTATATATATATACTTCTTGCCATTTTCAGTTGCAGACTGAGTATCATATCCTTGAAGATATATATCTTTGAAACTCAACAAATTTCTTTTAGAATTTGGAGAATATAAGGCATTATCTATGGAAAACTTTGTTCCATTAGGCAACATAAAGTTTGCTTTGCCAATTCCTTCGATCAAGTCTGTAGGACCTGATATTGTGTTTACAGTCATTTTGGCTGACTTTAAGTTAGAGAAAAATCTCTTATCTTTCAGTATAGTGTGCGTTGTGCCACTATCTGGTATGCAAACTTCTCTACCAAGTTGTGTAGTTGTTGTTCCGTTTGTTCTCTTATCCATTTCTGAAATACACAATTAATGTTAATAAAGAAAATAAATTTCATAATAATCATATTGAAATTATACATTAGATTATAATCATACATTAGTTGTTTTGAAAACAACATTATTCTTGGATCGAAATACATAATTTTATGGCATTACTGGCATTATTTTAGCTTTATTACAATAAGCTTTTAGTTCTCTTGAGTGGTCTCGTCGTGATCTCCCATAAAGTCAGGGGACTCGAGATATGTTGAAGTTGTACCCTCAAAGTGTTCATTGAGATTCGCTTCCTTTGCCTTACCTTTGAGGGTTTCTTGGTACAACTTACATAAATGCTGAGGAGTTCGGCATACTTGAGACCAATGTCCCTTCGATCCACATCTGTAACAGACGTTATCGTTTTTTCGAGTAGGATTTTCTTGAGTTACGATCTCTTTTGCCCGGTCAGATCGATTCCATGTATTGGATCCCCTTTCTCTTGGGTTGTAGCTTTTTTCGTGACCTCGATTAAATTGATGACCACGACCACGACCACGACCATAACCACGGCCACGACCATAACCACGGCCACGACCATGACCACGACCACGATAGGGATGCTTTCTCTCCGGATTTTTAACATCCGTTGCATTCACCTCAGGAAATGCTTTGGTCCCGGTGGGTCGGCTATTGTGGTTTTTAATGAGAAGTTCATTATTCTTCTCCGCTATCATAAGCGCCACAGCGAGTTCAGAGAACCTCGTATACCCACGGTTTCTGTATTGTTCTTGTAGAACAAGATGATTTTTGTGGAACGTTTGATAGGTTTTTTCAAGCATTTCTGCTTCCGTAACGGGCTTACCGCAATATTCTAATTGCGCCGCTATCCTTAGTATAGCGGAATTGTACGTTTCTACCTTTTCAAAATCTTGAAACCGTAGGTTTGACCACTCGTCGAGTGCATGGGGAAGAGTTACTTTCTTCTGGTTATCAAACCTCTCTTTTAGAGCTTTCCAAAGAACCAGAGGGTCTTTTGTCCTTGCATAGTCATGCGTAAGGTTTTCATCTAGGTGCCTTCTCAGGAATATTACGGCTTTGGCCTTTTGATGGGAAGTTGATTGGTTCCCTTCCTTTATGGTATCTAGTATTTCTTCTGAGTCTAGATGGAGCTCCATATTTGTAACCCATGCCGTGTAGTTTGCACCAGTAACTTGGAGGGCCGAAAACTGAAGTTTCTCGATATTTGCCATTTGGATTTCTAAAACATAAAATAATAATTTTATTAGAATTTCATAATTTAGAAACCATATACATTAATCATACATGCGATTACAAGGAGAAATGATGCATAGAAAGCTAAATAGACATTAATGCCAAAATTTTCAGCACTAATTCCTCCAAGATAAATCAAATACATGGAAGTAAAAATAAAAATCGTACACAAAATCAAAAATAGCCGAATCATCATTCTTGCAACGAAAATCGGAGGAGAGCGATTTGAAAATATTTGGGAGAAGATGAAATGTTTTGGATGAGTTGAATGAATGAAGGATGAGTATATTTATAGGTAAAAAAAACATTGTTCATGACCGTTGGAAAAGGGGGAAATTTTAAAAAAAATTCTTTGTGACCGTTGGGATTAAAATGTTTGAACCAAAAATCAGTCTGAAAATATCGTAATAAGCAGTCAAACAGAATCAATAAATTTCAAAATATTTTATCTAAGCGACCAAATATTTATATAATATTCATAATATGCAAATATCAATATTTATTCTAGTGATAAAATTATTTCTGTCAAAACATTAAACAAATAATGTGGCGGCAGAGCGAGACCAATATTATGCAATAAATAAATTATGCGGCGGCGGAGCCAAGCCAATATTATGCAATAAATAAATTATGAGGCGGCTCAGCCGACCGATTCACAATAACAAATAAATTATAAGGTGGCTCGGCCATCCAATTCACAATAAATAAATTATAAGGCGGCTCAGCCGACCAATTCACAATAAATAAATTATAAGGCGGCTCAGCCGACCAATTCACAATAAATAAATTTACGGCGGCTCGGCCGACCAGTATATATATTGACATTAATTATAGTGAATTGAAATTGATAATAAAAGATAGTATAGGCGGTATACCGGCCATTATAACATGGTAAAAGTGATACATATAAACTTTACCGAATTGCAGAGTGATCGTGCTGATAACGTGTTATAAAATAACTTACAATTTTATAGTATCTCGAAATTTGAATAAGGACGAAATTTTATACCCGTAAGAAGAAGACAGCACTTATATAAAGTAGAGAGAGTTTATTATATTGGAGAAAGAAGAGGAGTTCGTGTTGTGTCTTTTACAATCGAAATCGTTCGTATTTATAGAAGTGAAAAGGTAAGTTACTGTGCACGCATAGTGACAGTAGGTTCCACATAATAATTATTCATGCAACAATGTCAAGTTTTCGGTGCCTACAATGTTTGACATTGTGCCGTCATGTTTATAACAAGGGAGAGTTTATTTAATTCTTCTCATGTCGGTGATTTCCTGGCTTTGAAATTCTTTCTTTGTTTCTTTTATATTTCTATGACAATTCTCTCAAATATTTTTATTTTAATTTTTGTTACCAAAATAGTTTTCAAAAAAAAATTATCAAAATAGCCTTTTTTATTTTAGAATTTTAAATTTTAATTTTAATTTTAATTTTCACCTCCAAAACTATAACCCCTAACTTTAAACCTTAAATCTAGATTAGTAAATCCTATTAATATTAATATTCAATTAATAAATATTCATATTAAAATATATTATATTATATGTTAATATCATTGAATGTTAATTATATATCTTACAAAATAAATAAATGATTATTTTGATTTTTACCAGCAAAAATTATTGTAAACAAAAGGAGGAATTGTTTATATGTGTTTACTCATATTTAATTATATACATAATAGTTAACCGCTTCTCAATTTTTCAATATATTTATTATTGCTTAATACGTAAATAAAAAAATAAATAAATAATAATTTATGTAAATAATTTGTATACATAATTAATGTGCATTTTGAATTTTTGCTTTCGCGGGTGATTTTAGCTTACGTGGGTGATTTTAGCTTACGTGGGCTGTGTGGAAGTACATACGAAGGTCTGTAGGCAAATCTCAAATGTTAATTGATCATATTATTTCAAAAATAAAAATTTTATATTGAAATGAGGTAGTGAATTATAACATTCAGATGATATCATTGAAACCTAATGTAAATTAAATAGGTTTTTTAAAAAAAATATCAACAAACATGATCCTATACATCAAGCTTATATTGATGGTCAATAACAATATATTTGAAAACTTATGATATGACGATGGAACGATCAAAGTTAATATTCAACGAATTATTGATATATAAATTTCATTATGCGCATACGCACGGCTAATCACTAATGTAAAACTAAAAAGTAAATAAATCCAAAAGTAAGGACAAAATCCTAATAAAATTTCTATATAAATCATAAAATTTATGCAATATAATGTAAACTTTTGGCATTAAAGTACAATAATACGAATCCGTTACCACTCAGATTACCCTAATTTGAATTTCAGGATCCTTAAAAGACCTTAGTTCGAATTCGTTGCCACTCAGATTACTCAGACTTGTGACCACGCGGATATGAACTAATATTTCGGCCCATTTGAATATCCGGAAAAATGGTCCATCCGTGGACTGCACCTCCCTTTGGAGATTAATCTGGACTTCGGTCAGGGATACCTCCAAATTAAACAAAAAAAACGATTGGAGATAGTTTATATGATTAAAGCATATATGTTTGATAGTAAAGAAAATACTCGGCTTCTAGCAAGATCACTATGGCTCTGTATATCATATGTGGCAATATATTTCTGGAAAGTTCTTGTGTCTCTCTTTATTCTGAACCTAAGTTGTGACATGACGTAATAACTGTCTCCTAATCAATCGATAGTCATGTTCAGTTTTTATACTATTCTTATATTCTTAACACAGTTCACTTACACCTGCGTAATCTCAATTCACCATGATCGTAGTTTCATCTGAAAAAGTTACTATACTCTAATGTGTAAACAAAAATGGAAACACAACTACCAATAATAACTAATGCATATATAATTAAGCATATGATAATCTCACTTCACTTGTAAGTGAAAACAAAGGGATGAAGACTGTCTCAAAGAAAACAAAACACAGGTAAAGGAACAACTCATACCAACTCTAAGAGTTGGCGTTTCTCTCTGGCACAGACTCCAAGACGGCCGCACAGCAAGCTCCTCCTCCAGAATGAAGATCTCTCGCCGGTGCAGCTCCTCATCCTCTTAAGCACGAGTCTCTCTTCAGCGCCGTCGACGTCACACACCTCCACAAAGCTTCCCGTTTGGTACCTCTTCTCCTTTGATATTGTCTTTTGCAGTTGCTGCTACTCATTCCTTGCCTCCTAAACCACCAGATCCAGACCTAGACGTGGTGGTCCCGATGGATCCTCCCGAACCTCCAGTCCCCCCTGACCCTCCACCTGTTCTCGTGGTCTTGCTTAACCCTTCCTCCAATCTTTTGATCCATGGTTTCCTTGGAGTTATTCGAGCTCCAGATTTGATTTTGGGGTTTACTAACCTTTATAAATCTCTGGTTTTTGGTCTTATCTCTCTGTTCTCTTGTGAAACATCTCAAGCGGATGTATTTTCCAATCAGGTATCGTTTTGTTTCTGGCCCTCCTCTGTTGCTTTTTCTGAAAGTAGTGAACTTGTGGCTGTAGGCCAAATAGTGTTGACTCAGATTATTTCTACTTTCATGGCTTCATGTGGCTTGTTTGTCGCCTTGGTGCGACCTCCTACTGCAGTATGCAGTTTACGATCCATTTATGCTTTGACGGCAGGTGCAGTGATGTCATTTCCTTCCTACTTGTGGCATATAAGGAAGAGAAATTATATTATTTGTTTCTCTATTGTGATTCGGATTTGTTGGGGCTTTCTTAGCCTAATTTACTCCTTTAACGAGTTTATTATCCTCTCATTTGTTTCACTTTGTTTAAGTGAACATGGAGTCAAGACTTAATTGAAGTCTTCCGACCATTTAGTTCTTTGATGAACTATTTTTTGGATGTTCAAGACTCGCCAGTAATGAAAGGATTCTCCTCCGGGTATTATGACTTTCTTGCCATTGTTGCAGAGTGTCTACCCATGTTAGTTGCACAAGTTGTAGTCGTTTCTAAGCTTATCTGCAAATCAGACTGTCAAGAACTCATTCACCTTCTTTCAAAGAGTTGGTCAACCGATGTTAACTAGATCTTACTCGTTATTCCATCTCTTATCCTCTCTTTTAATGAATTAGTTTCTTACCTTGTATTTGGTCTTGCATGTTCTATGGCAAAGAGTGTAACTAGTTATGCTTTTCTATTTAGTAACATCTCCTCCTCTAATGGTGTAAAACTTTTGAATCAATGAAATACTATTTGTCAAAAAAAAAAAAAAAAAAACCCAACTCTAAGAGACATCAAACCGATGCAGCAAAACAAAGAAACCATTTATAATATTCGCCAGGAAAGGTAAGCACATCGACACACTCAACGTTGCCCCACATCTCACGTCCATTGCGTCTTGATTCTAAGGAAATCTTTGCATACCAAATTGTGTTGCTTCGTTTGATACTAGGCCTTGGGTGCCACATAACAAAAAGTTTGCCACCACAATCCAACACTGCAAACGCATACCCAGTTTTTAAACCTCTTGTAGGGTGCTCATGCAATTTTTCCAAACCCTTAATCTCTCTCCACACTCTACCCTCAATCTCAGAGTCAGACGACCACATTAAATAACCTAAGCGAGTGCAACAACATATTACCTTCCCAACCTCACACCAAGCCGCTACGGAACGATCGAATAGGAAACTCGATATCTCTTTTACAAGTTTCCATGTGGCCTCCTTCGGCTCGTAATTGTATTCCTTCTCACCTGCCACTAAGTAAATTTTCCCTTGGAACACATTAACTTTATAATAATCTTTTTGGCGTAAGTGGTTGCATAACTCATCAACGCCAGGACCAGGAAAGGCTGACCAAGACTGAGTTTCTACGTCAAATACCTCAATCCAATTGGCATAGTACTTGTTAATATTGCAACCTCCCATTACATATATTTTTTCATCGAGTAAAACTGTATGCGCACACGTTCTAGGCACGGTCATGTTAGGGCCGTCACGCCAAGTGTGACTCCGACAATCAAAGATCCGAACCGAGTAAGACGGTTCCTTGTACGGTCCACCCATTATGTACATGTCCGAACCAAAATTTTCGATGTAAAGTCGATCGGGAAAAGAATCTGTAGAAGAGGAAGGTATAGGAACAACCGAAAACCCACTCGAGTCCCGCTTAAACCTAATCTTCCCTCTCCGTTTGGTTCGGTTTTGATCATTAGGTTTCGTCCGAAGGCTAAACCATCTCACATATGGGTTACCGGGATGCTTTAAGAAGACATAGACGCATGTTTCTTGGGCTCCTATTTGAGATCGCGTCTTGTAGATCTCCATAGATGATAAGAGAGTGTGGAATCTCTTTGAGACGAGAGAGAGCGATGGGTAGTTCCATCTCGAGACACGGGCAAGAATGTTCTCTGTGATTTCGTCTGGTAGTGATGAAAACGTCGACGTACGGTAGCTCAGGAACCGTCTTGTTCTTTTGGGTTGGTTCAACTTCAGCGGAACTCATGATGATCGGTCGGCCAAAGTTGCAGGTGAGGCAGTGGAGAGAAATATGATCTATCTAGGGTTTAAGTAAACGCGTTTAGGTCTCTAGAATTGTTAACACAGAAAGACCTTTCAGTAATTATTGGATTGGTTGTTTGGATGATTTTTTTCTAAACCTAATCTATTAATTATTTATACATTTAAAAATTATATATTGGAAAATGAAGATTTATCAATACAAATATATCTGTAATTATTTTAATAATTTTAAATGTAACTTACAAAATCTTTATATGTAAAAATATAATAAAATCTATATAAATTAATAATATTTAGATTTTGTGAAAAAATAATGGATATATTAATTAAAGAGAGAGAAAAAGTAAGGGAGAGTTTATTTAATTCACCTCATGTCGGTGACTTCCGGGCTTTGAAATTCTTTCTTTGTTTCTTTTATATTTCTATGACAATTCTCTCAAATATTTTTTTTTTAATTTTTGTTACCAAAATAATTTTAAAAAAATTGATCGAAATAGCTTTTTTTTTATTTTAAAATTTTTAATTTAAATTTTAAATTTCACCTCCAAAACTATAACCCCTAACTTTAAACTTCAATTCTAGATTAGTTAATCCTATTAATATAAATATTCAATTAATAAATATTCATATTAAAATATACTATATTATATGTTAATATTATTGAATTTTAATTATATATCTTACAAAATAAATAAATGATTATTTTGATTTTTTACCAGCAAAAATTATTGTAAACAAAAGAAGGAATTATTTATATTTATGTGTTACTCCTATTTAATTATATACATAATAGTTAATCGCTTCTCAATTTTTCAATATATTTATTATTGTTTAATACGTAAATAAACACAAATAAATAATAATTTATGTAAATAATTTGTATACATAATTAATGTGCATTTTGAATTTTTGCCTTCGCGGGTGATTTTAGTTTTTTTTTTCTTCATAATATTCTTAAGAGTCACGTACACTTGCTTAATCTCAATTCACTATTAATGTAGTTTCATCTGAAAAAATAACCAAATACTATACTATAATGTGTAAACTCTAATGCAAACACAACTACCAATAATAATTAGTGCATATGTAATTAAGCTTTGATGATAAATATCACTTGACTTGTGAGGAACAACTAAATTAGAAGATTGTCTCTAAGAACAAAACAGCATGTTTGAACAATTCATAAGAGGCATCAAACAAAAGCAGTTATACATCTAAACCATTCATATGATTCGCCGGGAAAGGTAAGCACATCAACACACTCAACTTTGCCCCACACCTCACGCCCATTGCATGATCTTGATTCTAAAGAGATCTTTGCATACCAAATTGTGTTTCTTCGTTTGATAGGATACAGATCCCACATAACTAAAAGTTGGCCACCAAAGCCCACCAGTCCAAACCGTCTCCCAGTTTTTAAACCTCTTGTAGGATGCTCACAGAGTTTCTCCAAGCCCTTGATCTCTCTCCACTCTCTACCCTCAACCTCAGACCACATTAAGCAACCGTAGTGAGTGCAACAGTATACTACATTCCCCATCGCATACGCAACATATATGGAATCTGATATGAACCTCGCTTCCTCTCTTACAAGTTTCCACGTACCATTCTCCGGCTCGTAAGTGTAGTCCTTGTCTACTGGGCATTGTACTTGTCAATATCGCAACCTCCCATCACATATATTTTCTCATTGAGTAAAACTATGTGTGGATTCTCTCTAGCCACGGTCATGTTACGGCCATCACGCCAAGTGTGACTCCGACAATCAAAGATCCGAACCGAGTAAGACGGTTCCTTGTACGGTCCACCCATTATGTACATGTCCGAACCAAAATTTTCGATGTAAAGTCGATCGGGAAAAGAATCTGTAGAAGAGGAAGGTATAGGAACAACCGAAAACCCACTCGAGTCCCGCTTAAACCTAATCTTCCCTCTCCGTTTGGTTCGGTTTTGATCATTAGGTTTCGTCCGAAGGCTAAACCATCTCACATATGGGTAACCGGGATACCTTAACAAGACATAGACGCATGTTTCATCGGCTCCTATTTGAGATCGTGTCTTGTAGATCTGCATAGATGATAAGAGAGAGTGGAATCTCTTTGAGACTAGAGAGAGCGATGGATATTTCCATCTCGAGACACGTGCAAGAATGTTCTCTAATATTTCGTCTGGTAGGGATGAAAACGTTGACGGTGGCTCAGGAACCGTCTTGTTCTTTTGCGTTGGTTCAACTTCAGCGGAACTCATGATGATCGGCTGGCCAAAGTTGCCGTTAGGCCCCCTGATAAAGTTCTTTGGTGAAGCAGGTCCAATGCACATCGGTATCCCTCTCAGCTCCAGATCCTCCTTTGTACCATTCCCCTCCCATCGTCAACGGATAGGTCGGACGTCTTCAAATGGTATGTCAAAGATCAATATCTCGACTCCTTCTCGGCTAGTAAAACTTGGGACGCTATTAGACCTCGTAGTGCTAGAGTATATTGGGAATCTATTGTTTGGTTCAGTGGGCACATTCCTAATCACGCCTTCAACATGTGGGTAGCTAACCATGATAGACTTCCAACTCGTTGTCGGCTTGCTGCTTGGGATACAAGCATTGTCAAAACTTGTTTGTTATGTGGTCATTATGATGAAAGCAGGGATCACCTCTTTCTAAGGTGCTCCTTCAGCGAGCAGGTATGGGCTGTGATCACTATGCGCCTCGGGTACAGACCCTTCTACTTTCATACTTGGACTGCTCTTATTGCTTGGCTTGATGCTAGAGACAAAACGAGCCCTCTCATTCTCAGACGCTTAGTGGCTCAGGCTACCATTTACAGTATTTGGATCGAGCGCAACAATCGTCTTCACAATGGTCTCTCATCCACGCCACCTCGCCTCTGCAAAGACATCGATAGACTTCTCAGAAGCACTATCCTAGCCAGGAAGAACCGCAGCAAATTCGGAGATCTTATGCAAGTATGGCTAAAGCATACTGTCTAGTGTGATGTTGATCTTCTATCTCATCATTTAAGCCTGTTGTTCTGTTTTTTATCTTTTTTTTGGCAGCAATCGGCTTTTCGCCTAACGTCTTTGTAAATGTACAACTCAGCTTTATTTTATGATAATTAACATACTTATCAAAAAAAAAAAAAAAAAAGTTGCAGGTGAGGCAGTGGAGAGAAATATGATCTATATAGGGTTTAAAGTAAACGCGTTTAGGTCTCTAGAATAGTTAACACATATAGACCTTTCAGTAATTATTGGATTGGTTGTTTGGATGATTTTTTTTTCTAAACCTAATCGATAATTATTTATACATTTAAAAAGTATATATTGGAAAATGAAGATTTATCAGTACAAATATATCTGTAATTATTATAATAATTTTAAATGTAACTTACAAAATCTTTATATGTAAAAATATAATAAAATCTATATAAATTAATAATATTTAGATTTTGTGAAAAAATAATGGATATATTAATTAAAGAGAGAGAAAAAGTAAGGGAGAGTTTATTTAATTCACCTCATGTTGGTGACTTCCGGGCTTTGAAATTCTTTCTTTGTTTCTTTTATATTTCTATGACAATTCTCTCAAATATTTTTTTTTTTTTTTGTTACCAAAATAATTTTAAAAAAATTGATCGAAATAGCTTTTTTTTATTTTAAAATTTTTAATTTAAATTTTAAATTTCACCTCCAAAACTATAACCCCTAACTTTAAACTTCAATTCTAGATTAGTTAATCCTATTAATATAAATATTCAATTAATAAATATTCATATTAAAATATACTATATTATATGTTAATATTATTGAATTTTAATTATATATCTTACAAAATAAATAAATGATTATTTTGATTTTTTTACCAGCAAAAAATATTGTAAACAAAAGGAGGAATTGTTTATATTTATGTGTTTACTCCTATTTAATTATATACATAATAGTTACTCGCTTCTCAATTTTTCAATATATTTATTATTGCTTAATACGTAAATAAACACAAAATAAATAATAATTTATGTAAATAATTTGTATACATAATTAATGTGCATTTTGAATTTTTGCCTTCGCGGGTGATTTTAGCTTACGTGGGCTGTGTGGAAGTACATACGAAGGTTTGTAGGCAAATCTCAAATGTTATTTAATTATATTATTTCAAAAATAAATTTTTTATATTGAAATGAGGTAGTGAATTATAACATTCAGATGATATCATTGAAACCTAATGTAAATTAAATAGGTTTTAAAAAAAAAATCAACAAACATGATCCTATACATCAAGCTTATATTGATGGTCAATAACAATATATTTGGAAACTTATGATATGACGATTGAACGATCAAAGTTAATATTCAACGAATTATTAATATATAAATTTCATTCCGCGCATACGCGCGGCTAATCACTAATGTTAAACTAAAAAGTAAATAAATCCAAAATTAAGGACAAAATCCTAATAAATTTCTGCTTTAATAGTATATATATAAATCATAAAAGTTATACAATATAAAGTAAACTTTTGGCATAAGAGTACAATAATACGAATCCGTTACCACTCAGATTACCCTAATTCGAATTTCATGATCTGTAAGGGACTTTAGTTCGAATCCGTTGCCACTCAGATTACCTAGACTTGTGACCACGCGGATATGGACTAATATTTCGGTCCATTTGAATATTCGGAGAGATGGTCCATCCGTGAACTGCACCTCCCTTTGAAGATTAGTCTGGACTTCGGCCCGAGATACCTCCAAGTTAAACAAAAAGAACAATTGGAGATAGTTTATATAATTAAAGCATATATGTTTGATAGTAAAGAAAATACTCGGCTTCTAGCAAGATCACTATGGCTCTGTATATCATATGTGGCAATATATTTCTGGAAAGTTCTTGTGTCTCTCTTTATTCTGAACCTAAGTTGTGACATGACGTAATAACTGTCTCCTAATCAATCGATATTCATGTTCAGTTTTTATACTATTCTTATATTCTTAACACAGTTCACGTACACCTGCGTAATCTCAATTCACCATGATCGTAGTTTCATCTGAAAAAGTTACTATACTCTAATGTGTAAACAAAAATGGAAACACAACTACCAATAATAACTAATGCATATATAATTAAGCATATGATAATCTCACTTCACTTGTAAGTGAAAACAAAGGGATGAAGACTGTCTCAAAGAAAAAAAAAACACAGCTAAAGGAACAACTCATACCAACTCTAAGAGTTGGCGTTTCTCTCTGGCACAGACTCCAAGACGGCTGCACAGCAAGCTCCTCCTCCAGAATGAAGATCTCTCGCCGGTGCAGCTCCTCATCCTCTTAAGCACAAGTCTCTCTTCAGCGCCGTCGACGTCACACACCTCCACAAAGCTTCCGTTTGGTACCTCTTCTCCTTTGATGGTGTCTTTTGCAGTTGCTGCTACTCATTCCTTGCCTCCTAAACCACCAGATCCAGACCTAGACGTGGTGGTTCCGGTGGATCCTCCCGAACCTCCAGTCCCCCCTGACCCTCCACCTGTTCTCGTGGTCTTGCTTAACCCTTCCTCCAATCTTTTGATCCATGGTTTCCTTGGAGATATTCCAGCTCCAATTTGATTTTGGGGTTTACTAACCTTTATAAATCTCTGGTTTTTGGTCTTATCTCTCTGTTCTCTTGTAGAACATCTCAAGCGGATGTATTTTTCCAGTCAGATATCGTTTTGTTTCTGGCCCTCCTCTGTTGCTTTTTCTGAAAGTGAACTTGTGGCTGTAGGCCAAATAGTGTTGACTCAGATTATTTCTACTTTCATGGCTTCATGTGGCTTGTTTGTCGCCTTGGTGCGACCTCCTACTGCAGTATGCAGTTTACGATCCGTTTATGCTTTGACGGCAGGTGCAGTGATGTCATTTCCTTCCTACTTGTGGCATATAAGGAAGAGAAATTATATTATTTGTTTCTCTATTGTGATTCAGATTTGTTGGGGCTTTCTTAGCCTATTTTACTCCTTTAACGAGTTTATTATCCTCTCATTTGTTTCACTTTGTTTAAGTGATGGATTAACATGGAGTCAAGTCTTAATTGAAGTCTTCCGACCATTTAGTTCTTTGATGAACTATTTTTTGGATGTTCAAGACTCGCCAGTAATGAAAAGATTCTCCTCCGGGTATTATGACTTTCTTGCCATTGTTACAGAGTGTCTACCCATGTTAGTTGCACAAGTTGTAGTCATTTCTAAGCTTATCTGCAAATCAGACTGTCAAGAACTCATTCACCTTCTTTCAGAGAGTTGGTCAACCGATGTTAATTGGATTTTACTCGCTATTCGATCCCTTATCCTCTCTTTTAATGAATTAGTTTCTTACCTTGTATTTAGTCTTGCATGTTCTATGGCAAAGAGTGTAACTGGTTATGCTTTTCTATTTAGTAACATCTCCTCCTCTAATGGAATGTAAAACTTTCGAATCAATGAAGTACTATTTGTCAAAAAAAAAAAAAAAAACCAACTCTAAGAGACATCAAACCGATGCAGCAAAACAAAGAAACCATTTATAATATTCGCCAGGAAAGGTAAGCACATCGACACACTCAACGTTGCCCCACATCTCACGTCCATTGCGTCTTGATTCTAAGGAAATCTTTGCATACCAAATTGTGTTGCTTCGTTTGATACTAGACCTTGGGTGCCACATAACAAAAAGTTTGCCACCACAATCCAACACTGCAAACGCATACCCAGTTTTTAAACCTCTTGTAGGGTGCTCATGCAATTTTTCCAAACCCTTAATCTCTCTCCACACTCTACCCTCAATCTCAGAGGCAGACGACCACATTAAATAACCTGAGCGAGTGCAACAACATATTACCTTCCCAACCTCACACCAAGCCGCTACGGAACGATCGAATAGGAAACTCGATATCTCTTTTACAAGTTTCCATGTGGCCTCCTTCGGCTCGTAATTGTATTCCTTCTCACCTGCCACTAAGTAAATTTTCCCTTGGAACACATTAACTTTATAATAATCTTTTTGGCGTAAGTGGTTGCATAACTCATCAACGCCAGGACCAGGAAAGGCTGACCAAGACTGAGTTTCTACGTCAAATACCTCAATCCAATTGGCATAGTACTTGTTAATATTGCAACCTCCCATTACATATATTTTTTCATCGAGTAAAACTGTATGCGCACACGTTCTAGGCACGGTCATGTTAGGGCCGTCACGCCAAGTGTGACTCCGACAATCAAAGATCCGAACCGAGGAAGATGGGTGCATGTAGGGTCCACCGATTACGTAGATGTCCGGACCAACTCTTTCGATCTGACTTGGACCGGGACAAGAATATTTAGAACAGGAAGGTATAGGAACAACCGACAACCCACTTGAGTCCCGTTTAAACCAATTCTTCCCTCTCCGTTTGGTTCGGTTTTGATCATTAGGTTTCGTCCGAAGGCTAAACCATCTCACATATGGGTTACCGGGATGCTTTAAGAAGACATAGACGCATGTTTCTTGGGCTCCTATTTGAGATCGCGTCTTGTAGATCTCCATAGATGATAAGAGAGTGTGGAATCTCTTTGAGACGAGAGAGAGCGATGGGTAGTTCCATCTGGAGACACGGGCAAGAATGGTCTCTATGATTTTGTCTGGTAGTGATAAAAACATCGACGCTGGCTCATGAGCCGTCTTGTTCTTTTTGGATGGTTCAACTTCTGCGGAAGTCATGATGATCGGCCGCCCAAAGTTGCAGTTGAGGCTGTGGAGAGAAATATGATAAAATAGGGTTAACGCATAAAGACCTTTTGCTATTCTTATTTGGGAGAATTATTTTTCTTTTCATAAGTTTTATTCAAACCTAATAAATTAATTATTTATACATTAAAAAGTTATTTGAAAATAAAGATCTATCAATACAAATTTAACACTAATTCTTTATAATAATTTAAAAAGCAACGTATAACATACAATACAAATATAACAAAACATATGCATATTAATTAATAATATTGAGATTTTTTTTAAAAAATTAATCGATATATTAGTTAATCTATAACTAATATATACACTAGGTAATTTTTTCCGTGCTAATGCACGAATATAAATATTTACAAAATAAATATATTATAAGATTTTATTAATATTTTAATTTAAATTTAACGAATTATAATTTATATGTATAATTTATTTAAATAATAGTATATTATTTTAATTTGGTATGTAATTTGGGTACATAATATCTAGTTTATCTAGTTATTACTTTGATGTATTGGATTGCGTTAACTTCTCCAAATTCAACCATAGTATTTTTTTGTTCTCAATAAATTAAAATTTTGATTAATTTTGTTATTTGCATTTAAACTTTTGACTTTGGATAAAATAATTGGATTATTTAAGTTATTCATTTTTTGTTGATTATATTAAAATTATATATATTTCTTCAAATCAAAGTACAACTACTTTTTGATTCTAGTTAAATAAAATTTAGTTAGTTTTATTTATTGCATTAGTCCAGTTCTATATATTAAATATGTAATTCTACTTTTATATTGTATAATCTAAATTTGTTGATTTATAAAAAATAGAAGAAAAGCTAAAGCAATGATAAAAATGAAGTTTCATAAACCGGCACCAATGATAATATTTTATAAATCATGAATGGATACCAAAATTTAAAAAAAAAGAATTATTTTTTATACTTTAGATGTATAAAGATATATTAAAAATACTCTATATAATCTTAACCCTAAATTTTCATATTGGTTTATGTATTCTTATTTTAAGTATATTAGGTTGAATAAATATATGAAACAATTAAAGCAATATAAAAATATTAAACCTTAAAGAATATTTGGTGGTGTATTAAGTTTTATTAAATCTTTATATATTTTATTTATGTATTTTGCTAAAAACCTTAAAAAAATAAATAAAATTTTAGAAATTTAACAAAAACATTATGCAACATGAAAAAAATATCTCCATAGTAAGGAATTATAAAATATTTTTAGTTCATCAAAGATATTTTAGTTTATGTTATTTAAGTTACTTTCATAATCTGAGAAATTATATTAATGTGAATATTGTTATTAATTTTAAGATATATAATGTTGTATGTGATTATGTTTTAAAGAGATTAATAACAAGATTTTTTGTAATTTTTTTATGAAATCACACCATATATAAAATATGTTTCGTGCTCATATATGTATGAAATATATTTTCATAAGAATATGATTTTTCTTTTTCTAAAATATATTATTCAATTTTTTATTTTATGAATATTTCCTTTTTATTTGGAAAATATAAGAAAAATATAAGGAAAAAAAGAAACTAAAATAAAACTTCTATTGACATATATTATTAATTATTTTTTGAATAATGACAATTAGATATAATATTTTAAATTTATTAAGGATGTCTTTGTAATTATCCGTTATAAGAATTAACATGAATGCGGCACGTAAGAAATTGACTTGTCAAATAATATTATAGAGCTAATTTATGGTTTGATTATAATTAATTTATAGATATTTTCAGGAATCATCGTTAATGGAAGAGAGGTGGAAGATCCTGAAATAGTTTAAAACGTATTCCAAAATGATTTGGTCAAACAATAATAGCAAACTATCAACATATATAACATATCAACACATTCCCCATTTTGAATGGGATACTTTGGAGATTTGAGTTACAATAGATTCTAGATTTGGTTTTGAATATGTGTATATTAGTTGACCAACAAAATAATATATACTAAGGAACTTATATAGAAACTGTAGGCACCATATTTACAATATAGGCAAAATTGATATGTAAAACAAAAATAACCTATTACTAGAATGGAAAGAGAATATAGCAGAGTCAAGATTAAAAATCCCAAAATACAACTGATTTATCTTCAACCTCACAAAATTAGAAGTTGAACATAAAACTATGTCATACTGTCAAACAGAAAAAAAAAATAGGACATTGTTGTTTTGTTTGCATTGGATGTCTTGTAATGAGATGATTCTAGCTTTATATAGTTAAAGTCATCTTCAACGTAGGTATTAAAGATGGAGAAGTGGAGATTGAGAGTTATATTCAACTTAGGCAATAAATATGGAGATTGGCAAATATTCTCATCATAATTATATGGATGTGCATTTACATGTAGGTTACAAATTCAAATCAATTTTTCATTTATACCATCACTAATTCACGTTGACCAATTTAACTAGTAAATAAATAAATATATATATATATATATATATTTATTTTTATAAAAAAAATTCAACTTTATTAGCCACAAAGTTTAAAATAAAATAAAAAAAATAGAAAATAGACTAATAAGTCTAATTTCCTTATTAATCTCTTGACCCATTTACTAGATTTCAAAACATAAAATTTAGGTTTGGTCCAAATATATTTTTTTCACTACAAAACAAAGTTTAAAATTTTTTACAAAAAAAAACAAAGTTTAAAATGTTGATATATTTTATCTACTTTATACACAAAAGGATTTCTACCTTATATTTTTAATATGGACATTTTACAAATAATTATTTTGATATTTTTTATTTTTCATTCAAACGGAATTCATTTTGACTTATAATAACACTATATCATAGTGCTCATAACAAGGAATCCAACGATTCTAAGATCCGGTCATTCTACCATGTTAGTTTAAAATCATCTAATTGTGTTTTTTCAGTCGGAACTGACCTTAAGCGCTAATTAAACATCAATTCTAAAAGGCAAAATTAATTTAAAATTGAGAATGTCAATCTTGTAGTGCAATAATTTATGGATATATTTTTATGTTTTAGAAGTTCAACTACATATGACCGAGTCTGGATGTAATAGACAAAAATATAAAATTGGTCAAAAAGCAATAGAAAAAAAAAATTAAACATAACAAAATGAAACGTATGAAACCAAGAAACCATTTTTAAAGAACAGACTCTGGATCAGGTTTCAGCTTCTTAGAGAGAATCCAGAAACCAAATCCTATTATATTAGTTTGTATAAGAAATGTGGAAGGTAGAACATTCTATGAAAGGTTTGATGAAATGGGGGGGCTTAGAGATCCTGTTCGAGGAGGTAATCACCTAGCCTCTCGACGACCATGTTGCACTGTCCTGGTGTCACAGGCTCTTCATAGATCCCAAACACACATGATTGTCCTGTTTTCTTTATGGTTATGCCTCCTGCCCCCTATCGACCAAATCAACAAAACAAATATAATGTTCATCGCTCATGCATATATACACATATATTATATGGATAACATGTAAGACCATGAAGTTAATGGATGCGTTATACATTACCTTCTTGCCACGGATTACAGCACCAGGCTCGCCTTGGATCACCATGTACTTGGCTCCTGCTAGAAATAACCCTGTGGGGGCTAAGTGACCCGGTTCATCGAAATCTTTCATTATAGCAGTGAACTCTTGTGCCTTGAACTATATCATCAACGACATCATTTAAGGTAGTAAGGAATATTACAATGAGAGACCATTCATTGTTTCTTAAACAGAAAGGAAAAAAAAAAGTGAACATTCATCATTTGCTAAAAAAATATATAAACAATAATGAGAGTGTACACATATCTCTAAAGTGACCATGGCAATGAAACATGCTTGGTTTGGTATCAAGATACAGCTTGATGAATGTAACAAGAACATGGATCCATGCATGCTCCATACACAATGACATGATTGGAACCGATTACCTGAGGGAAGTTGGCGCTCTGAGCCCAAACGCTACCGTCATGACCCACGATGGCTGCAGCGGCTAGGTGATGACCTTGACCGTCACCAACATCACACATCAAATGCTCATCAACGTAAGTTTGCCACGACATCTTTTCTTATTATCTTCTTCTGCTTATTTGTTATCTCTCTACGTTATGTTATTGAGCAGCGTGGGGACGTCGTCCTCTAGATAAATAGGGGAAGCGGAAAACAATGCGGCAAGAATGATTCTCAACCGTTTGTTTTGATCAAATAGACTAATTCTCAGCCGTACGTTTCAATTTTCAATTTAGTTTTTGCTCACGTCTCGCCTTTGTTATAGCTTTCATCATTATAACCATCCCCAACGAAATTAACTCCTCATCAATTATGTTTTTATTTTTATCTCTTCTTTTTTTTGTTAAATATCTTGTTCCGACCAAACTCTTGTGTTGTGTCATTAATTTTATCTGATTCACTAATATTTACATTTTATCAATTTAATTGTGTTAATATGTTGCTTGAACCAAGTTTCTTGTAAAGATCATTAAAAGGGCACTAAACATTTGAATATAACATTGTATTAAAACCTTCATAGTAGATTTCTTTGCCCCTACTAAGTCATATATTCAAGAACTGTACTGCTCAAAACACACAAAGCTACCTGCTATTTGTTAGTGGCATTGTTTTCTCAAAAGATTTGGGATGAGTAAAGTCGAGAAGATTCATATTTCAGTCAGTGAGACGATATGATCGACCTCTGAACGCAGTGCTCGAGCTCTCTAGTGGGGCACGAGCTCTTTTATGTAAAAAGAAAAAGATTTTTATTCATGTGACTGTAAAGATATTCTGTCTAGTTTAACGAATCATATTGTATATAATCAAGCTTAGCAATTATATTCGCAATTGCATTTAGAGTTGTTATCTCCGAGACAAACGCCAGTGCCCTTGTACTTCTGAATACAGAGTGGTTGGCATTCTTGAAAACTGCATGGCTTGCTCAGCGTCAAGACCACACTACACCTTTTTATTTCCGCTCCATCTGCACTTGGCAAACCCAAAAAGGCTAAAAACAAATAAACATGTTAAAAGATCTTACACATGTAATTTAATTATTCTTTTTAACAACAAATAAAGAGCTTAAGTATATTATATTATTAACGAACGAGTATATATTATTTAAAATGATTAGTTAAAAAGTATGTAAACCTAGAATTCTAAAGATATGTCTGATAATTAATCGATGTCAAGTGATCTTTGTAAATCTAATCAACTGACTAATTCGTTTTAGCAGTATTTATAAAACAAACTTTGCTTAAACGATTTCGATGCATGATTTCAAGAAATAATATTTGATGTTTGCATAGTTCACTGTTTAATGAAATACAAGCCATGAGAGTTCTTACCGGAGAGAACAATCATGGAAATGAACAGATACGCACAAACTAGTTTTGCCATGATGTTTTGAAAAAAGAAGAAGAGGATTATGTTTATACAATGATAGTTTGATTGGAAAAATGTTTTGATATTGAAAATGGGATAGAGAAAGAGCGTTTTATACTGATTTGAGAAACATAGAGAGAAACTCTTTCTAGGAAACATATATGATAACTATAATGTTAAGATAATCAAAATAACTTATGTACATAACCGATACAGTAAAAAATCATACATAGTTATAAAATCTAGTACTAGATTTTAAAGAGTTTGTTTTTTGATCAAAACTCTTGATTGAATAATAAGATGTAGAAACAGAAAAGCATTTTAGTTAGGGTGTCTCCAATGGCTTACATCATTTTTTCCCTCAAAATGAGTTTGTGTTTAACTTCCATGGTTTCGCTCATTTTTCTCTTCAAAATATAATATTTTGTATATATTATTTTTAATACTTACTATTAGTTCCAATAATGCTTGTTATTTAAAAACTTACAAATTTTACCCAAAATCATTTTAGTTTAACTATATATTTATTATATACATATATTTAGTTTCTAAGAGAATATAAAATGATTTATATAAACTTAAAATTATATTATTAAAATTTAATTGAAATTTTTAAGATATAAAATATAAATATTGATTTTTTTTAGATAAAAAAAATTATATTAAAAGTGGGAGTTCAATTTATAAATTAAAAAAAATCTAACACTAAAGAAGGTTGTGAATAGTGTTCCCTCAAATTTGAAGAATACTGTTCACAAACTCATATTTTCCGTCAAAATGATATATTGTTAAAAAATGTTTTCCTTCTTTTTTTTTTTGATGTTTCCCCTCTAATGAAAATACAATTGGAGATAGTCTAACCACAAGTAACTAAAGCATATATTTTACCAGCCTTGTTATATGCTTTTAGATATTTTACTTTATGTGAATATATCATAAAGAAAGAAAAATCCATTTCTTTCACTACTTCTTATAATTACTTTTTACTTATGTACTTTCATAAGTTGTAAAATAAATATATATTCACATCATTCACTGAAATTATATTATATTTGAAATAAATAATAAGGTCTTGTGCTCTAGTTGACCAAAGAAAACAAACAAAAAAAAGTCTTGTGCTCTTCTACACACATGCAACGTGTTGTATGTATAAATACAGTGGGTTGAAGTTCAAGACCGAATGAAATATGGAGTTTAACAACAACAACATATTACCAGATCCTCTAGAGTCTAGACCATCCATCATACATGTTGTGTTTAACCATCTTCTTCGTTCAAGTTTGATCCTTTGAAATTACATACTTATAAGAAAACATTATTTACTTCATGAATTAATAACTCAAAATCCTTAGACAAATCTATCTTGGTTTAAACTTGCCAAGGCGTTTTGTTTTTGTTGGCAATAATTTGGTTTAAGATTTTTTTTTTCCTTGTGAACATTGGCTAATCTTTTGGAAAATACGTTGTTCGAAACTATAATGGAAATAATCCCTGTATCTTTAAACTATAACCTATATATACCCTATCAAACTATATTATATATCGACCATACGTCATTTAGCTTATGAAACTAGGTAGAAAAAAAATCCAACTAGCTATATTATATATTGATAAAATGTCATTTAGTTTATGAAACTAGGTGCAAAAAAGGGAACAATATAAGATCAAACTATGGGTGATTGATTGAATTGTAACTGTAAGAAAAAATATTTCAAATTTAATTTGTATGATTTTTTTATTTAGTTTTAAAGGATGTAAGTTTAAAATTTATTGGTATAGCAATATAGTTCCTACAACTAAAAATATGGAGCTTTAGAAAATAAAACGGTTACAAACATTTTTTATTTTCTTAGCTGTAGTTTTACCATGTTTAATGTTGTATGTAAAATTAATGAGTAATTTTCTCAAATAACAATTTTTAAGTTTTTGTTACTAAAATAACTCTAAAAGCTTGACCAAAATAGTTATTTTGTTTTAAAAAATTTAATATTTCTTTTAGTTTTAAACATCATTTCCAAAACTTCACTCCATAGTTCTAAATAATACATATATAGTAGTTAATCTTACATATATAAATTTATATTTACATTTTTTAATAAAATTTATTTTGATCATTTTTTTTTGAAAATATTGTAAAGATATCCTATGGTATTTCTCCAAATTTTAATCTAAAGTCACCTAATCCAATCCAATCAATCAACCTCATATTATTATTATTATTATTATTATTATTATTATTTTTTTAACCCCGTATTATTATATATTGACCAAATATCATGTAGCCAATGAAACTAGGTGGAAAAATATAAAAAAAAATTCAAACCATATTATATATCGATCAAATCATTTAGCGAAACTAGTTAGAAAAAAAAAACTAGTTGGAAAAAAAATAAACTAAATCAAACTATATTATATATCGACCAAAAGTCACTAAGCTAATGAAACTAGTCGGAAAAAAAATTAAACTATACTATAATATAATCCCATAACCAATAACTTTGAAGAATCTTTCTCTCTCTCAATCTCTCCAGTGGCGTCTCTTCCTTCTCATGGCCTCTCGATCTCCTTCCTCGTCCTCACTCTATTCACCCTCTTACCAAATCCATCAACCTCTCTTCGCACCTCCGTCATCAAGCTCCCGGGAAGCGACGGATCTCGCTCCTCCGCATCAGACACCTACTGCGAGAGCTGGAGATTGGCCGCGGAGACCAACAACGCCGGAACATGGGGTGTGATCCCCTCCACGTGCGTTGATTCCGTCGCCGGTTATCTGAACGGAGACCAGTACGGATCCGATTACGATATCATCGCCGATTACGCGCTCGCTTTCGCGAAAACCGTTCAGGTCGCCGGCGACGGGAAGGACGTGTGGATCTTCGATATCGACGAGACGCTCCTCACGAATTTAGACTACTACAAGGCTCATGGTTACGGGTACGATCTATTTATTATTGGCCGTTGGATCTTTAATCTGTTTTTAAATCAACGGCTCTGATGATTGTTGATTATATTAAACCAGAATCTGTTAGAGTAGTATCCGCATTGAGACCCGGTTCTGTTTAAGATTATCCGGTTTGTTGTAACTGGATCATCTTCTAGCGTACCGATCAGTTCGATTTAATTATTTTCTGGTTGGTCATATATCAAACCGGTATCTGTTAGCGTAGTATCCGCATTGGGACCCGGTTAAGTTTAAGATTATCCGGTTTGTTGTAATAGGATCATTTTCTAGCGTACCGATCAGTCCGATTTAATTCTTTTCTGGTTGATCTTATATCAAACTGGAATCTGTTAGCGTAGTATCCGCATTGAGACCTGGTTCTGTTTAAGATTATCCGTGTAACTGGATCATTTCTAGTGTACCGATCGGTTCGATTTAATTATTTTCTGGTTGATAATCTAACCGAAATCTGTTTGAATGGTCTACGCGCATTTGATTGACACTCCCAATTATACCGGATTTATGAATTTTGATCCGGTTCTGTTGTACCAATCGGTTTGATTTAATTATTTGTTATTAGGTCTGAACCGTTTGAGTCTAATAGCTTCAATGAGTGGGTGGTAGGAGGAACAGCTCCAGCTTTTGAAGCGAGCTTGAGACTGTACAATGCTCTCAAAGAACTTGGCTTCACTATCATTCTCCTAACTGGTCGGGACGAACACCAAAGAAGTGTCACCGAGACTAATCTCCGAGACGCCGGTTACTCCGGTTGGGAAAGGCTCCTCTTGAGGTAAAGCTATTACACTAAAAATGCTCTGTTCATTTCTTCTTTGGTCTTTAACATACCCATTGGTATATTGTATCGAAAAGATCGATCATACTAAGACTATTTCAAACATGAAAAGTTAAAGAAAGATTCGGAAAGATCAATGAAGAATCTGGAAAGATCAAGAAGAATATTTAACATGGCTTGTTGGTTTACAATGCAGAGGTCCAGAAGATCAAGGGAAGTCAGCTACGAACTACAAATCCGAGCAGCGGTCGAAGCTGATCGAGAAAGGCTTCAAGATCCGTGGCAATACGGGCGATCAATGGAGCGATCTTCTCGGCTTCGCCGTGGCTGATCGTTCTTTCAAAGTCCCAAATCCAATGTATTACATTCCATGATTAAACAACTCATGTATGACTACTAATCATATGTTTTTATTTAAAATTTGATCAATGCAACAACTTCAACTTACAATTAAATAGCTTCTAACTTTAACTAACATACAACGGTTTCTAACTTGTCCAACTTTAACTAACACTCATGGAGGAGATGAAGTGTAGCGACTGAACTTCTCTCTGAGTCCCACGCTTATACCAGAGCAAGTCAGAGGCGCACTCCTGAAGCAGCTCAACGCGCCGCCGGAATAACCTGAACAATCAGGCTCCGGCCGCTGCGAGTTTCTCCCGGGAATACAGTTCCCAACGAAGTCAAACCCAAAACTAACCCTCGAGCATTCAGAGCTAATCCCGGAGAAGAAATTGAAGGCAACCGTGAGGTTTATCAGGCTCCTCAACGAGCAGACCAAGTCAGGAACCTCCCCGGAGAATCTATTGTGAGCAAGATTCAAAATTTCAATCTCCGACAAGCAAGAGATCGTGTCGGGGACATGACCCATCAAGGCATTGTAGCTCACGTCAAAGACTTCAATCTCCGAGAACATTCCTACAGATTCCGGTATACAACCGGTTAACTGGTTATTCAACAGCAAAACCTCTCTCACTCTTGAACCGGTTAGGCCAAAACTCGTCGGAATCTCGCCGGAAAATCTATTATTAGCGAGATTGATCACCGAAGCAGGAGAGTTTCCAAGATTCCTGGGGATCTCTCCTTCGAATTGGTTGTTGTTGAGGAAGATAGCGTCTAGTCTCTTGTTGAAGAGAGCTTCAGGGAGGTACCCTGTGAAGCTATTAAACCGGAGATCAAGGTAAACCAGGTTTGGTATGTAGATTGTGACTAAAGGAAAGGACCTGACAATCTATTGTTGCTGAGATCAAGCTCTTGGAGAGAATCCAACTCTTTGAATGACTCTGGAACTTGGCCATAGAATCTGTTACTGTTGAGATGAAGTATGTTGAGGTCAGAGAGGTAAGCTAGTTCTTTGACAATGGTGCCTTTGAGATTTGCATGGTTAAGATCTATGGCGGTTATAGACTGACCAGAACAGAAAACCCTTTTGTAAGAACACACATCTGAACCAACCCATGTCTTAAGAAGACCAGAAGGATCCTCTGTAATGGCGGCTTTCCAAGCTTGAAGAGCATTGTACGCCATGTTTGCTGGAACGGTGTTCCGGTTACCGCCACCAACCCAAACCCCACCGCCACCGACAATACCACCGCCTATTCCGACTCCAACTCCGCCTCCTACATTAAATGAAGCATCTGTCTGAATCAAGCTGGATAGAAACAAGAATAAACAGAGGAGGTTAAAGTCGCTGCCTTTCTTCTTCTTAGCCATTTTTGTACCAAGAAGCTGATAAAAAAAAGTTAGCTTTGTGAGTTGACACTTAAGGAAAGAGAATGAATAGTGATTAGTCAGGTTTAATGTGAGTGTGTGTGTGAGAGAGAGAATGAGAGAGTGTGAGATTATGAAACAGAGTGAATATAGTTGGAGAAGCATTGATGATGATATGTGGAAAAAAATGTGGACAAGATTATCAAACAGAGTTTTGATTTTTTGTTCTTTGTGTCGTTTTGTCACATTTTGCTTTTGAGTTTACTGTTTGTTTTCAACTTATGATTGTTGCATAAATCATATATATTCACGGGTTCATCTTCTTTTGCATTTTGTTCCACTTTTTTATTGATTCCAGTGAGTTTATGCACAAAAGTATATGCATTTTAGTGTTGAATATTGGATCACAGGGTTGAAAGAGACTTGTTACAACTGTCATTTGAATGGATTGAATATTTCAAAATGAAATTATGCAGAAAATTAGTCTTTGTCTACTATTATTTGAGATCAAGAACGGTTTGTAATGAATGCAATTTGGAAGTTTTCAATACAAAATAAGTTTAATAGCAAAATAAGTTTATTATATGATTTAAACTCCACATGTTCTAGTTGATTGCGAATAATTTAAGCAGAAGTAACCAAGAATGTTCTCATAAATGTGAAAAATTAAAATTGAACAGGATCTTTGATGAGGATATAAATAAGAAAAGGCAAAGCTTGTGACTGTGAATCTAGTGCTGCTGACTTGTGGGACATATTTTTTTAGCGAGTGTGATAAATTTTTAATGCATCACATGGTGTGGCACAATTGCGTAAGTGTGTCTCCATTCAAAACAATATTATTTAATGGGTGGCTTGTTATGAAACGGTGGATGGGCCCTAACCAAGTCCATGTCGCCTTAGACTATATACCCATTAGGGGGTTTATTTATGTATTGAGATAAGGCCCATAGTGTTATGTATCTAGGGTTTTACCACTTATGTAATCCTTATATAAGGACATCTTATTATCAATGAAGTATACAGATCTTATCAGCACGATAGACTCCAAAAAAAAAACCCTAAAAGCTAAAGAAGCCACGAAATTTCAAAAACCCTAATCTCTCTCTATCTTCTTCTCAAATCGACGGCGAACTTCAAACGACTCGTTCTCCCAAACCGTGAGGACCCAGACGACGAGTAATATATCAAATTGAAGCCCCGGACGAGACGAAGAAGTCTGTGAAAACGGCTTGTCATTCTGACCTCTGACGCGCCCTCACGCTCCATTAGAGTGAACGCCGTCAAACCTGCAAAACTGCATACGAATTAAAAAGCTAAGTTTTCTCATAAACCCTAAGTTTTTTATGAACCATAATCTTCTTTATCTCACAGAATAAAGAGTTTGGATGAAATCTAATCTTGTTTACAAACTTGATATCAGCTTGATTCAATCCTTTGGTTGCAACTCAAAAGGAACAAACATCAAAGGACAAATCTCAACATCAAATCCCTCTCTAAGGTGGTCCGATTTATACATCCTACAAGAAAAAGGTTCTCCTATAAACCCTAATTAATAGAAACCAATACTCTAGGTATGGAATCAAGAAATCTATGATAGGATATCGGATAGATTGAGTGATTACTTGATCATATAGAACCGGATGATAGGATTTTAAAATCGATTGTGTGAAGAACCCTAATTATCACTTGTTAAAATCGATTTGTTCTTTACATTGATTGATTGTTCATGCATTGAAACCTAACCTAATTATCGATCAAAGGGCCTTGAAAACCCTACTTTGATTCGCCTATACGTTGTTTAGGTTGCTAGAAAGTTGTTTCCCCATACTCGTAGGAAACCCTAGCCGCAACATGCATGAACCCTAGAACCATATTTTCCTTTTTCGATTAACTTGATCCCTTGTCGAGTTTCATGCTTTTGGAATGTTTCCAATTTTGTCTGATTGCGAGTTTAGATTGCTAGACATAAAAAGGAAAACCTAATCTCGAATTTGGAAAGTTCCCTAAAGACATAAGACCTAAAATTTGGAAAATATGGGACTTTAAGAAATTTTCCATTTTGGAATGTTTCCTTATTTGCTTGTTTTGAGAATAGGTTGATAGATTGATTGTAAACCCTAATCTCGAAATTGGAAATTCTCTAAAGTTATAAGACCTAAAATTTGGATGATATGAGAATTTAGGAAAATTTCCATTTTTCAAAACTTTCCATTTTGAAAGTTTCCATTTTTGAAATTTTCCATTTCCTGAAATTTCCATATTCAAACTTTCCATTTTCAAAATTTCCATTTTTGAAATTTTCCATTTTTGAAAATTTCCATTTTTGAAAGTTTCCATTTTTGACTTTCATGAATGTTAGGGTGATAGATTGATTGTTTATACACACCCATGAACTTGAAATTGGAAGTTTAAAGGATAAACCCTAAAATATGGATTGCTTGAAAATTTTAGGAAAGTTTCCATTTTGATCAATCTTATGAAAGTTAAGATGCTAGATTGTTTGAGATTACACTCACATGAATTTGGAAACTATATATTATAAGACCTAAAATTTTAATTGCATGAGTTCAGGAAAATTTCCATATTTGATTTTAGGAAAATTTCCATTTTGATCATTAGGCTATATTTCCATTTTTGCATGGTCATGGTCGATGGTCCTACCCGACCTCGACCTGGTCGATGACATAGAATCCATCTCGACCTAGGAACCATCTAAAGGCCTTGAAACCTTAACCCTGAAAACTTAAAGTGTTAAGATAATCATTGAATGTTTTCTTGGCCGTGTGCATAGCTTGTTTGATCAATGAAATATGTTTGATTGCTTGGATTGCATTATCACTTGACCGTGTGAATTTGTATCATGTTCATGATGTTCCCACACCACGGATTGTTAAAATCCTAGTCTCTAAGTTAGACCTATAAGGGCCTTGAAACCCTATATACCAAAATCGGGTGGAGAACTCATTGATTGATTTTGATTAATTCATTTCTTGAGAATTAAGATGCTAGAATTGTTTGATGCATCCATGATACACTAAGTGATAATACCATCACCCGGTCCCAAAACAACCGAGATTTGAATCTTGTCGACCTTGAAAATCGACCTAGGATTGTTTTGCATCCCATAATAGCAATCATACATGGCCGTGTGGCCTTAGAATATCAACCATACATATCCCACGTCCACACTATTCTGATTTGGTTGAAATAGAAATTGTTTTGGTCGAAATGACCTAATGTGAAAATCATGTGTGTTGATTGGTTGATTGTGTGAATTCTAAAATTCTTGAATTGGTTGATATATGATTTCAAATGTCGAAAATCTAAAGCTATATATATAATCATTAGACACAAAGATTATCCTAAAGTCCAAAGACTACGTGTGTTGATTGGTCGATTATTTGATTGCTTGGTCGAAGACTAATATCTTAACGTTGACCTAGGACATACTAAATCCCGACCTTAAAGCTCGGTTTGATAATCTCGTCCTAGGCCCAATCCGACTTTGAAACCGGATCAAAACCAGGTTTAACTTGGTGCATTGTCGACCTTGACACTCGACCCGACCTAGCACATTATCCGACCAAGGTCGAACCAGATCTATCTCGACCTAAAACCAGTCTCGGACCTAACCACGTTCATAACTATAGTCCACATGGCTAGCTGAACCCTTTGGTCGCAGCCGTGGTTGATGACATAGACGTGGTCGAGACCACTATAATGTGAGTCATGGTCAACCAAACCACTATATCAAAAGCCTGTGGATGTCAAACCCATTCAGGCACGTGGTTGAGACCAGATCCATGGTATTTCCACCAAACATTATACCTTGTCTAAAGGCATATGGTCGTGGCTATTAACAAATCATTTGGTCGAGGTTAACAAACTCGGACCGTGGCCGTCTAAACCACAATAACCGTGGTAGTGGACCCAAAATTTCGGCCAAGGTCAAGGGCATGTAAGCCGTGGTACTTCTAAACCATGACACCCGACCAATAAATCATTAAGCCATTGGTGTGGATAGTAAAACCATTGGAGCTAAGACATATAGAACTCCCCAAACATATTCGTGACCTCTATCAAGAGAGTCCAAACAGGGGAAGAATCTAAATGTCCATTTGGTCCAAGATGACAATTGTGATAATCAACATACACTTATGGATTATGAAACATATAGTTGTCTAAATGAATAAGCTATACTTCGACAATAAAAGTTCGTATAGTCGGTCTAATAAGACCTACGGCTAAGGCA
This sequence comes from Moricandia arvensis, assembly GCA_905132765.1. Taxonomy (NCBI): domain Eukaryota; kingdom Viridiplantae; phylum Streptophyta; class Magnoliopsida; order Brassicales; family Brassicaceae; genus Moricandia; species Moricandia arvensis. Next base: position 107,524 of record CAJHQP010000336.1, on the reverse strand, counting down.
CTGCCTAAAGGGCATGGTTTTTATCCATCCATACAGACCCATTGAATGGTTTCCAAATAGAAACAATGGGCAAAGGAAACAAAATTCCTTGACTTTAAAGAAAATTGCCGAAAAGCCTTATAAATTGGTCAAGACTATACATGAATGCTCTACTGATCCAAAATTATGCTAAAGATCAGTATGATAAGAGCTTAAAGCCATGGTAACCAGAAGGTTAACCCACGTATTTGACACTTAATGGCATGACTGGATTAGCCATCCAAGTCTAAACTTGATGCAAAGAATGAAAATGCAATGAATGAAAATGCATATGGCACAAAGAGTTATCCCATAGAATCTCACGCTGTGTAACATGTACACAAGGGAAACTCTTAAGGCTTTATTGTCCTAAACACCACGAGTAGTATGGTCATGAGGGGAAGTGAGGACAAATCCATAGTCCATGACCACACTACAAATCCGTGGACCATGGTTTACCCATGAGTCATTTGTGGTTCACACACGGTTCATCCGTGATACACCCATGAACCAAACGTGGTGCATTCCATGGCTCATCCATGAGAAAGACTATGACCTATAAAGGTCCAAAGATTAAGGACATCATGAATTCACATAGACCATTTCCTATAAGGTCTATAACTCCCAGCCTTAAGCTCAGGGACAAAAACGAATTCACATGTATCTAATATTAATATGCATCAGGCCATATAAGTGAGCATAAATATTCCCATCTCTGAATGATTAAGGGTCATTAACCAGACATATATCTCCTTGAGAAAATCAGGATAAACCACCACAAATATATGTGCCATATGAGATGGATTGGGAATATATGTTGGATATGAATAAGACTTTCTCCTTTGAATTATCAAAGAGACCTTGAGCCAAATATGGGTGATCAGATTGGCAAGGTACACGGATTACATAAGACCAAATGAATCCGACTATCCAACATCAGAATGAGAAAGTTATAAGCTGGGTAAAAGAATAAAGAGTAAAAGAATGGAATGGTATTAACCATCTATGTCTTGGCACGATCCTCATATTTGAGAATATGATCATATGATATAAAGCTATTAAAGCTAGATGCCAGACATATTGACCCCATGACTAAGTCATGAACCAGCTTGCACCACGAAATTGATGTCTTAAAGAGACACAATCAAGTTGCTACAAAGTCCATAAAAAGATAGACCAATGAGTTCCAAAAGATAAGAACTCCTCGGAAAGAAAAGAAAGAAATGGTGCACATACCCGAGTTCATTGGAAACCAACCAGACATTAGAGATAAAGGCTGGCCAGCTACACATCTAAGGTACCAGACCATGTTGCTTGGGACGCCAAGCTGCAAGGTGATAAAGGTCCTAGATAATGAAATCTCAAAACTGATTAAATCATGTCTGGAACATTATGGATACACATTAAAGTGTTGACACATAAAAGATACATTCATAAGAATGATGGTAGCACTTGAAAGAAATGAGGATCAGAACCCACATGAAATAAGAATGCATTCGTGGGTTCATTCATTCTAAATTCCAGATGTGTGCATTGGCCATACATATAAGAAAGACACCATCTGATGATATAAACCAGTGAAAAGTCTTGTGAAAGATAAGAAAAATCGTGAGAGATGCTACTTATTACATCCAAGCATTGCTTGTTTCACAAGGGTACTCACAAGGACTAAGAAACATATTATAAGGAGATAAACTCCTATATGGTGGTTGCTACTGCTCAGATTCGAAATCTGAAAGGTCTGGATCAATATATGATTGTAAAGTATGCAAAGAATAGATCACTGGATAAAAGAGAATAAAGGTACCAGAAAGATGAGAAAAGAAACTCTCTTGAACAGCTTCGTTCCTAAGCTGATGATGGACTAGAAAAAGCAGCTGCATAAGAATACATAGAGTATGAAAGACTAAGGAAATACTTAGCAAAGAGTTCCATGAGAACAATCAGTCCATACATTCATACAAAAGAAATCCCTTGTGCTTATACTAACCTCAAGAAAGGTTAAAGGATAATCAGTCCTTAGACAGATTATGAAATCAGTCCATAAGAGATCATATCTCCGTGTGTGTGTCCATGTTAAGATCAGCACGTCTAAATTGTGTAGTTGGTATGAAGGATGGTCGCTTGAAAAGTGAAATGGAACCATGAATGGTCCATACCAATTCCATACCAAAGTTTATATCCGACCATACCATTAATTGGTAAGATTATGGACATGTATGGATAAGATCCATGACCTAATATATATATACTCTAGCACGTGGTATAAACCATGCTAAGAAGGTCATGAGACACCCATGAGAGTAATATGGACGTGTATAGGTGTTCTATAACACAACATGGATCGATCAATGATGATAAAGAAAGATCGACCATTGTGGATAAGGCATTGCACATACGGTTTACATATATATCAATGTACCAGATCATAAGGACTGTAACTTTGGATTACAAGTGGTACCATGATCAGACCATAGAGTTCATGAATGTGTTTTGGTTGAGACTAATCCGACCAGAACCTCATATGGTCAAAGGCGAACATAGATAGGTCCATATGGACCATGGCACCGACCTGAAAAGCCAATGTTCAGTCCGTACGTACATGAGTCAATGACCCAACACATAATGTGTATGTTCTGGTTAAAGACCATAGAACCACACATCCGACAAAGCACATATTTGATAAGTATACCATATGCTTTGTACTAACCAAAACAAAAGAGTTTTCCATTGATTTTGTTTATACAGGTTACATGTCAGATTGGACAGGTTATGAAACCAACCAGAAGGTCCGCACATGAGTGTACTTATGATCCAACCAGATTGTAGTCGGATGGTACAATGAGAAGTCTAAGTCCCTCTACTCACATTTGCCGAAAGACATCAGAAGGTCCGAGTGTTCCAAAGCCATTGAAGTGACTGTCCCAGCCGACACATTACCATGTCATCTTCACCATCAACATTCAACGAGGCTTATGGACCAGATTGGAGACATAGATTAGTAGACCTTCCTGCGATGTCCAAATCAGAGGGAGTATCATGTGTTGTACTCTTTTTCCTGTCTGTGGTTTCCATTTTTCCCATTGGGTTTTGGTTTTCCATGGAGAGGTTTTAATGAGACAACATTAAGCATGATATGAGCTCTATATGGTTATGGCATCCAAGAGGGAGTGTTATGAAATGGTGGATAGACCCTAACCAAGCCCATGTCGCCTTAGACTATATACCCATTAGGGGGTTTATTTATGTATTGGGCTAAGGCCCATAGTGTTATGTATCTAGGGTTTTACCACTTATGTAATCCTTATATAAGGACATCTTATTATCAATGAAGTATACAGATCTTTCACATCTCTTCTACATACTTTCACAACATGGCTGCATTTAATCCAAATAGTTTTCAATGCAATTATTGAGATAGAAACTTGTATTCGAACAATAGATTACTTTGCTTGAGCGAGCTAAACAACAAGAACGTAGTTTTCCAAGCATTCACAACAAAACAAAAACACACAATGGTTTTGATCATGACAACAAAATAGATTGATAACAACATCGTCTAGTACATATCCATTCCTCTGCCATTTTTACTTGTTCGAAAGTATAATATAAGAGTTTTATAATACCATTGTGACGCATTTTCACTAGCGTAGAACATTATGGTGCCCCCGATTAAAAAAATTTCTAGATCCGCCCTTGCATATAATGATCAAAGGAATAAATACATATGTTTGGAAAAAGAGAGATTGGTGGTGTGTAGTAGTAGGTAGGTTTGGTGTTGTAACAGCTAAAGTTATGTCTTAATGATTTACAGAGTTGGAGTGAGTTTCATGTGAATGCTAAGCAATAAAGTAACGAGCCGACAAAGTTCCGCATGCAAATTTAGGTTTGCACCTGCTTCCCATCTGTGGTTTATTTTGGGAAGAAAAGATAGAAAATTAATACAACATAAACCTGAAGAACATGTTTTAAGTAGGTTTAGTTTTTCTAATGAGAAAACTTATATAGGATAGAATCATGATTCTAAAAATTGGTCTAGGCGGCGCCTAGGCCTCCATTAAGCCTCTGCATTTCTAAAATTCGGTCTATACAATTTAAATCGAGTTAAATTATTATAAATTTATTTAAATAAATTTAAATTAGTCTAATATGTTAATTTAAGCAATAATGTTGGTATAATCTACAAATTTGTATAATTTCTTTTGTTTAACATATCTAATTTTGTTAATTTATCACTAATTTTATATTTATATTTACAAACTAAAATATTTCATATAGATGTTTTATATACAAAAAAAATCAATAGTTAAGTATAAGGATTGGTTTAGTTACGTGGTGAAACAAATGTTTCTTATGTTCTATTAAATTTTGATTCGATTAATTCAGTTTGGTATCGGTTTGAATAAATAGGCCTACAAGGGAAAATGATGAGTGATGACAATCTAGAGGAAGAATAGGGCTATTGGCAAGCACATGCTAAACCCAAATGGATTATAAGCCTGTAGTGGGCCTATTAAGAAGCCTAATGGTTAGCCATGGGGGAGGGAGAATCAGGAATGCATGTTTGGATCCAGGAGACGAGGGGTCTCACATGGTGATGTCATGTGTGGATTTGTTTACATTTCGATCTTTTGGTTATGGTAAAAGGTTTTGGACCGTATATGAACATAGTGTGTGGGATGTGGCTCTTTCTAATATACAATCAATGATGTCGCAGCTAAATCTTGTGTTTATTCACATAGATATAAAACATGTTTTAGGTCTCATCTGAATAAAAAAAAATGCATTTATAAGTTGCACCTTCCATTAAAATTAGTATGAAATCTTCCATAAAATATCTTCAAGTTAATAAAAAACTTAAATTTTTTTTCATTACAAATTTTAACGTCTTAACTACTTCTGCATTCATCTAAGGAAAAATTATATGAAGTAAATGAAATTACAAGTTATATATTCATGCCCAATTTTTATGGCTACGTTTATTTATTTGCTAATAGCAATTGAAAAAGATGATCATTTAACTAAATTAATTTTCTTTGCCATTTATTGAATTACCTTTTGTTTAAAAACCATGGAGTCCACATAGACAAACAAACAAACAAAAAGGATGATAAATTGATTCTTGTAGTGCAAATAAGGACACTGCAATTTGCTTACTTAAATATAAGATTAGTATATAAAATTATTCATTTAGAGATACAAAATTATATAAAATTAAATAAATATTTTTTGAAATTTATATAAATTGATTTATTGGTAGGTAAAAAGTTTTTGTGGAATATATTAGGAGTTCAAAATGTGAAATGAAAAATGGATTCCACTTGTTGAAAGAGAAAATGTTATAATAAAGAAAAAACAAATGAAGAAATAAAGGTATATACTTGGTTAACAGAAAAGAAGAAGAAATAAAGGTAAATATTGTCTGGTTATTCCTTTATTCCAATTTAAGAATCTTACCATGCCAAAAGAAGGACAAGTCTCATCTCATCTCTCCCCATGTTGATTTTGCTTTTTGCTCTCCCAATATCCCATGAACACAACATAAACTTGGAGAGCTTAGTAACCCAGTCTCTTGGATTGATATTTGATCATTTGCTATTTAAATCTGGCGACTGAAAAAATAATATACGTTACTTGATTTCTATGTAAAAACTACTAAACCAAATTGATTAGTCGATCGCATAAAGATCAACAATGTTTGAGTAGATTATTCTGTCAAACTGAAATTTTGTATTTTTCGGTTTGAACTTGTATTTTTGTATTAATGGAATAAGCAACCAAATAAATCATTTGAACTTGTGATAATGAAAATTTACAATGTATACCGTTACAGGGGTCATTTGATAATATGCTAGAAAATATGGAATGTAATAGAACAAAGCATCAAAGAAGGTTGCAATGTAAATCTACACATATATTTATATGGACAAAATTAAAGACAAAAGAGACCAAACATAAACATAGCCAAGTGCTTTTGTAAGATAACATTACTTCCTACTCTTTAGGTATAGATTCCATTATTCCACAATTCAAATCTTCAAAACAAGAACCAATTTTTTAGTTCACTTAGTGTAGTTCCCCCTCTCTTGCTTCAAACCAACAATTCACTCATACATAAATGTACTATTGTTAAATTTATGAACTTTATATTATTTTTCAAACACTTTTAAAAATATATTCGTTTAACATTCCACTGTTAGACTTGGTAACCTTTTTAGTTTAACTTTTAAAAGTCTTTACGATGGCCACGCCCAGTGGCGTGCCTAGGTTAAATGAGGCCTAAGGCAATTTTTTTTTTTAAAAAAATTGTATAAGGGAAGATTTGAACCAGGGACCCTTGGTCACACACCAATTTCAATCTACCACTACAGTAAAATAACACTTTCAAATTTGGGGCCCCAAAAATTTTATATTTATCTAGGGGCCTGAGGCAAAAGCCTTTTTCAATACATGGTAGGCACGGCTCTGACCACGCCAAACGCAATCCAACTAGTCATTCATCGTTCCATAAGAAATCAACTTGTGTCTTACTCAGTAACGGGTCAGGGCTCCCATTTTCTCCTTGAATTTTACTTTGCTTGTAATTTTTCCTCTTGTAATTTCTCACTGTCTGATAAACCTTATCTTCCTTTTCGGTTTTAGATTCTTTTTGTTATTGGTAGAATAAGTTATATCCCTTTTAAAAGCTGTAAAATCTTAGTATTAAAACCAAGAAAAAATAAAATAACTTATAAACTATATAGGGAAACTAGTAACAAGTAATTAATATTACTTACGGCCGGCATATGTATATTAAACAAAAAGCCAATAAACTATATAGTTCATCCTAAATAACGAAACAAAGAAACATACATACAAAGAAATTCAAATAACAGAAGAGATGAATTTAAAAATAAACATATAATGGACATACTAAAATCTCTAATTTTATATGGCACTATTGATGATTTTCATGCAATTTTCTTTGCTTTTTCTTCTTCTCTTTGGAATATAACAGCTTTTTCTCATGCTTTTATTACTTTCGTTTCTTTTTTCCCTCCCCTTTTAAAATTCTTTTATATCAAAATCCTCTTGAATATATAACAAACAAGAACACTTGATTTTTGGTGCTGCTTAAAAAAAACCCCCTTCACCATGTAAAAATCATGCATATAAAACTTGGTTGATCCAAGATCGACCTATATACCATTTTCCATGGAGATGTCATGATGATGATGACGACATGACCATAATATAGATATTGATGGTAATAAATTTTTGTGATGTGGGTCATGTCATCAGATTGGAAATGGCACAATTACCCATGATGATCTTGATTGTCAGAAGAGCCAGGGGCTGGCCAAAACGTTGAGTACTTCAGCCATTCTGCTTCTTGTTGGTTTCCCATTGATGATGATCTCTGCACCAATCAAAATTGTTACTCAATATATACATATTATCAACAAATAACAAAAAGTATGTTATTCATATGCGAACTAAGTTCATCTCATTTGGTTTATTTAGAAACAAATTGGATAAATTTGACCGACTTAAACCAAACTGAACTAATTCACTTTGATGTTCTTTCTAAACCAAATCGACCAGAACCGTGATCAGATCAATAACTATTAAACCAAGTCTACCAAGCTAGCATTTCACAACTAGCTTAGCTAGGAATATAGTATGACTACTTATTTTATAATGGATTACCTGCATATATTTACAAGCGAAATTCTCCTAAACACACACAAAAGACATTATCACATAAATAACACACAAAAGAGAAAATCCAAAATAGTACTTACTAAAGAGTAAATAGACTAAGCAACATTTAAATAATATATTTAATATAAATAAATGTTTTTTAAATATTCATTTAAGATATTATAGCCTTAAACTTTATACCTTACATTCCAGAGAACCCAAACCCTAACTTCCCTTAAACCTTCATCCTGAAAAATTGAATTTTAATGTTTGACTAATTTACACTATGGATATATGTGTTTTCTAATTTTTTAGTGAATATTAATTTAGTTATTTTCCTCGTGCTATTTCTTACGATAATTTTGGTGATATTCTAACGTTTTTTTCTATTTACAATTTATAAATACTTATATATGTAAATACGTACATTCTATTATATTTTAGACGGATTTAAAAAAAAAGGAATGCAGACATGCTGTCCCCCACAAGAACACAATGAGATCTACTAATGCATATTACCGAACTTGTCTCGCGAGGTACTACTACGCATGAAAAAAGACATTATAATATTGACAATATTCACATATGCATAAATATACCATCATTGCCTTCGTAATTAGTTTTATAATGTTTAAAAGGAGAAAAAAGAAAAGAATCTGCAAATTTTCTATTGAGTAATTTATAGGTTACCAAAAAAGCAAACTATGACAAAAGCAAAAACACCTCTCTTTCTTTTTCTTTTCTGGTTTTGTTTATTTTACTCTGTATTAACTCTTTCCAATTAAGCAAAGAATAAACTAAAAAGAATATATGTAGTCTTAAGTATCCTTCCCAGTTCCCATGCAGTACTTAGAAATAAAAATAAATAAATGAAAAGAGTTTCTTTTTTAGAAAAAAGATTCTCCACTTTTGTTCAAATGTAGTATAGATTCTTCGACTAATTACTGTTCGCTAAAGATATTTATTATTTTGAATATTTATTTTTCAGCTTTACGGAGCCTACATTTCAGTCGAGAATGCGCAAGACTACTCACAATACGAAGACACATTTATTTACTATCGATTTTAGTCATTTTCACTTGTATGATGACTACAACATCTTACTTAATTGATGCATGAAATTTATATTAAAGTTACAAAAAGAATATATCTAATATACTAATTGATATATATATATATATATATATATATATATATATATATATATATAATTGTTTTGCTTTAAACTCATGATGGTAAAAAGAGGTGTTTCCTATGAATTTAAGAGTCAAAAAGGGATTAATGACTTACATCTTTTACATCATGATGAGTGGTAGACGAAGTGCAGCCCATTATGAGTTCTTCCAGTCCAGAAGCTGATCTTCCTCCCATCTTCCCATCATTATGTTCTTCTCCATCTTGATGTTGTTGCTGGATCTTGTTCAGTCAAAATGTCAAAAGTCATTTCAGGAAAGAAAAAATATTTAAAAAATTTATCACATAACATTAAAATTAATCATCTTGTCTCTTCCTGCCAAAATACCACATTTGTTTCCTACTTGTTTTTAGTTTGGCTGACACTAAAAAGTGACTTAACTTTTGTTGGCCTTTGGATGATGGATAGTTAGACACGTCTTACGAATAAATCAAACATACTTATATATTAGACATTGCATTCTAGTTTTTCTTTTTTAGATCATTATCTTATACATACTTTATTTGTCATAATCGATTTTGGTAGAACCCAACTTGCATGCTTATGTAGTCCCATCATTGTTAAGTCACATGCATGCAAGTATCTTCAAAACCTAACATGTGAAAGAACCGCATTGTCTACTACTTAATAAAACACACACATAAATATGTGTGTGAAAGACCACAATAAAAACCTCCAAATAAGTTGGACTATTTGTAATTAATTATCTTACTTTAACAATCCTTATAACAAATTGATAGGTGCATCACTCCTAAATCAGTAGCAACATAAAGTAATTTCTTTTCTTTTTTACATTTTGCTATAGTGATATTCCAGCTAACTTGGTAATATTCATGAAGCTGTAACTTTCACTTGAATTAATCAACTATAATAAAGGGTGTGAGCACACATAAATATTAAATATTAATAGAATTTTCTAAAATGCTAAAAAGAGATATAAAAGAGTTATCTTACCTGGTAATTTTCATTAGGGAGCAAGATTCTATGAACATGATAAGGATTATCGTCAAGGATATTAATGGAGGCATGGTGATGAGATGTGGTTGGAGAAATGATGGTTGATATTGGATGTGTAGGCTGGCTTATGTTGAACGCATGATGCCGTTGTTGTTGATGATGATGTTGAAGATGGTGATGATCATGAGCCCCATGATTTGATGTTGCCGAGGGTGATGCATGATGATGATGATGTCGAAGACGATGTTGTTCTGCCATAACATCATCGCATGTAGCTTGCCCGGTCTGAGGAGTTTCCCTCCTCTCAATCTGAAAATTATTAGAATTATTTGCAAACTTTAGGTCATATCATATTGCTAGTAAAAATTGATTTTCATTAACCGTTTATTATTGTGACGGGTAAACTGATTTTCTTTTAAATACTTTTGTAAATACATAATATTAAATCCTTTTGTAAATACATAACATTTTAATAAATAATCTGAAGAGAACTGCTTACTTGCAATGCAAGAGTAACCCTAACATATTCTTAAAACATTCACTTTTTCTTTTCCTTAATCTCATTAATAGTGAATCAATACTGAATTCAAAATAAAATAATCAACACATGGAATAAAAGGACGATTCTCTATACGAAACTTTTTTTTAAAAAATGCATTATAATATTTACCAATTTATCTTAATATACCTGTTGGTTTTTTTATATTAAATTCAGTTTATATTGTATGTATTACATTTAATACTTATTGTATCAAGCGAAAATTTTAAATGAAATAAACAAAATTTGGCGCATACCTCATCGAAGCTCTTCATAAAGGGAACAAAGCTAAGTTGATCCATTGCATAACTCGGGAGACCAGCCGGAACCGCCGTAGCTGCAGCCGGCACAGCCATAACGCCACCACCAACGCCGCCTACTTCATCAGATCGGTTTGGAGGATTGACATTCATAATCTCTCTAGAGGAAGAACAACTCCCACCACTAGTAGTCCCACTATCTCTCCTCATGTGGTACTCTCCGCCGCCTCCACCGCTATTCACTTCACCGCCTCCGCCGCCTATAGCGTTCAAGCTCGACGTGGACGACCAGTTGCATTGCCTAGGTTGTGTCTGATAAAAGATCTTAGACACAACAAGCTCCCCTTCTCTCTCTTCCTCATGTGTCCCCAAATGATATTGATGCATTACCCAATTGGTTTTCTCCGGTTTTCTATTCTTACCAAAATTGGTATACAAAACCAAAATCTTCTTACAACCTTTTTGCTTACCGTTTACCATAACCGGTCTTGTCTTACCGGTCTTATGCCACCTCGTCTCACCGGAGCTACCAGTTCCTTGTATATTGTTGTCACATTCCGTTTGGATCTTCCTTCGCTTTCTTGTTCCGGTCGTATACGCCTTTGATGGTCTATGAAAGAAGTGTCTGCTTAAACCATCTCTAGTCACTCCTACCAAAATTTTAAAATATCTTTTGTTAGTTTATATGTCTCTTGTGTTACCCAAATTAAAAGGATTCAAACTTTGGTATGACCCAATTCTCTATACAGTCATATCAAACAATAATTTATTATAAGAAAAAGAAATAAATTTGGAATGCATGGGAAAATATGAAGTATGTATATAGATGTATGAACTTTGGTGAGACCAACTAAGAAACTAAAAAGTATTCAAATTTTGGTGTGACCCAATGTTTTATACATATATGTAGTCATATTAAAGAACATGTATTATAATGAAGATATAATAAGTATATAACTTGTGATGTATGGAGTGCATGAAGATGTTTATGTACCTGGAAGCTTCTCAGGATGAGTGTAGCAAATACCGTCTTCTCCTTCAATGGTGGGAATGAACTCGTCAATGAGAGGGTGAGATTTAATGTCTTTAACTAAGACTTTTGCCTCTAAATGTTCCATCAATTCCTGATCTGTTGGGTCAAATTTCACTCCTGCGGGTAAACCAACCCAATCCTGCTATAAAGAATAAAAGATGAAATAAAAATTTAGAATAAAGAAAAAGAACAAGAGAGTATATATATTTAGATGTATATACAACTATACATAAAAAGACTCGTATATAGACGCTTTAAATTTTGGATTTTGAATTTCTATAAGCAAGAGAATACAACAGCGAGCATCATTCTTGATGCTCTTCATTTAATTCTATTCCTTTTTCTCTTACAAAGTGGCTCAAAATGAGAAAGGAAGGTTAGACATATTTTATTTGTACGTTAATTAAAATAAAATAAAAGAAAAAAGGAATATAACTTACTGGTTTCCCCTCAAGCTTGTGGCCGCAGCTTGGACACTTCTTGGATCCACAAAGTTGATGTTCTTCGATCTTTGCATCTATTATATCCGAACCCGTCACCGAACCAGCATGATTACTCTTGTTCATCTCGATCCCTAATACCTTTGATCAGCTTTCTCTTATGCGTATGTGGGTAGATGAAGAGATAATAATAACAAAGCTCTTCTGATCATTACCGAGAGTTAAAAGAATATATAGAGAAAGAGAGAGACAAGATTTGAATAAAACACTCTTTTATTATGGAGAATAAACCACTGATTTTGAGGAGACGAGACAAAAGAAGGGTTTTTCTTGAAAACCTAAACCGACACAAGAACAAGACAAAGTAAGAATTTATGGGAAATTAACCCTCAAATTATGCTAAAGGGAACAAACTTGGTCGAGGAGAATAAGATCTGCAAAACATGAAAGAGAGAGAGAAAGATAGCAAAGAGGAGAGAGAGAAAGATAGCAAAGAGGAGAGAGAGATAGAGAGAGATTTAGAAAAAAAACGATGAAGGGGATGGGGAGAAGAAGAAGAAAGTATGAGAGTTGGGATGTGAAGGTTATAAATTAATAAAAACATCCGAGAGATTTTTTAGGGAATTAATATATTAATATTATATGTATATATAAAAATATTGTCTATCTCAAACTTTAACTGAAGAAGTAAGCGAGAAAAAGGTAAAGGTGGCTCTGAAACCCATTCACTGACCCACCTTTTATTTCGCCTTTGCTGGTTTAAGAAGCTCCTATATGAGTCTTTGAAGCGGTTTGTTTATATCTACAAAAGCATACACTTCAAAAATTATAATTACCTATGTTTATATAAATTTACATGTACAGTTTTTACGTGTCTGTATATGTGAGTGTACACAGTGCATATCTTGAAACATCTAAAATTCTCATGTTATTATATTATATTGTGCTAAACTTCTATACAAAATATACCAAAAGTTATTATATCATCTTTATGATTAATTATGAGTTTAGTGTTCCAGAAAAAAAGATTAATTATGAGTTTCATGTTGGGAAATTCATTACTGTTTTCTTTTTTTGTGTTCAACGAGATTCATTACTGTTAACTTTAATAAATTTGCGCCCTTTTTAGATAATAAAATTTCAAACGATACATATGTAGTTTTTTTCTTCTTTTTTTTTTTGAAATGGCGATACACATGTATAGTTCAGTATACAGTATACCATATATATATGTGTGTGTGTGTGTGGCAGTGTCTGTGTCACTGTATATGTGTGTGTGTCTACTCTAAGTAAATATATAAGTTTAAGTATATATCACCTACATGGATTATGTACGAGAAAAATCTGACCTTAGTTATGTATGGTCTATACATATAAAAATACCATTTGTTGGCAATTATAATTACTTCACCCTACTTTTGTTTAGCATTACTTCATCCTATTGTTTTGTAACAACAATATCTACTAACTTATAGTTAATGAATTAATTTAGTTTTGAATTTGTGGAAGGTAAAGAACAAAAGAAAATTACTAAACAAAAAAAGAGATGTCTATCAAAGAAAGAAAGAAAGAAAAAAAAAAGAGGAGAAGAGGAGATATATTAGGTCACATGGGCATCGAGCTGGAGGAAGTGATCATTATTCTTTTGTTATTCAAATTTGGTTTTCTTTTATTTTGTTTTAATTTTTTGCAGAGATAAAGGAATTAAGAGGTTGCTTGATAAGTAAGGCAATTTGAGCAGTGTACCATCATATGGACCACACCATCCCTTAATTTTTCTTAGTATATTCGTTTTGTAGTTTAATTTAATTTGTTTTAAAAAAATTATATTATTATATGGTGTCCTTGGGTATCCGTTTACGTTAGCATGAATTATGAAATCATGGCAATTATTCTTCTTACATAGGAGTATGTTTCAAATCAGACAATAATATCCTTTTCCCATAAAATGTTTAGTGAAGTAAGCCCTGAACATATTACGCTTATTTTATTAGTTTAAAGTAGTATATGGTCCTGTTCTTGATGAAAAAAAGTATTTGTTCTTCAAACATATTTATTATACGCGTTCTCTTATCATACGATTTCATAATACTCTAAATGGTGATATGTTCTTTTTTCTTCATTGATCTCGAGTACCTTGACTGTAATGATTATAAAGTTCTATCGTATAATCAATTTCTTAAATATATATATACATATGGTCAAACCTAACGAAGGAACAAAGCGAGTAAATAGGATACAAGGGTAAAAGAAACGTGTAGTACTACACCATTAAACTTTGCGAATAAGCTTCATGCTTAGATCATAAACGTAAGATAGAATACAAATAAAGTTAAAATATAATTATATAAACGAACAACGGAATTTTATGAATAAACGAAAATCATTCGTCGAAGAAAAGTTATCACCGTTCTTGATTTCCTGTGACGCTGTATTTTAAATTCTAACTGTTGATCTAGAAAGTGTCATGTGTAATAAATCATGAATTAAGATTATTAGGCTCCACCAACGATGGGTCCATGAGTTAATACCTCTGAATTGGATTGTAGTTTTAGTCTTAGATCTTCGAACTCTCTTCGACCCTTTTGTATTATAATTAACGTTCGAAGAATCTAAATCGAACTGCAAAATATTCTAGAGCCGTTGGACGTTCTATCTGAATGTAAATTTTGATATTCTCGACCTGGTGACTGGTGAGACAATACTATTATCAGTTTATAGTATAGTTTATTGGTTGATTCAATGTATAAGGAATTAGGTATATTTTTTGAAGTGTGACATAAATATTCCCGTCTATTTTTAATAAGCGGGATCAAATGAAAGAGTTGACATAAACATAATGGTTTTGTTTTAATCGAATGTATAGGCATGACAGAAAATCTATGCTTATTAGTAATAAAACAATCTACATAGATTAAACTAAAAGCTTTCGATTTCACAAGGATTGTAACTTTATCGTCAAGAGATTCGAGTTAAGGATGCACAAAAGACCATCCCAATCCCAACGGTAAAACCCCATGAAAGGAAAAAGGAGAAAAAATCCTATATAAATATGTAATGTATATATATAATACACATCATAGTTATGTTATATTGTTAACTAAACGTTTTTTTAAAACATTTAAAAAAAATGTTGGGAGTCAAAGAATGAAATCATGGAGGGGCCAAAGATATGTCCTGAATAAAACATATAGATGCTAATGATTGCCACTTTGTCTGGATTATCACATCTTTTGTCATAATTTTATTTAACGTAATTTTCTATAACTCTTTTGAGGTTTTTTTTAAACTTACCGAAGTTTTGAGCTTCGTTTTTATCCCATTTCGTATCATGAAGTTGAAAATCATGTCAATTCGATAACTTTTTGATGCTAACTTAAGATTTAAACATAAAAACAAATTAGATTGTGAATTCTTCTGCGCTATGTGGTAAACACATCGAAGATTGTAAAAAAAAAACATATCGGCATTGATTAAAAATAGAAAATGCAACTACATAATTGGGTCAAGATTAGAGAAATTTCGGAAACCAAGCGAAAATTTTCCACGACGTAATCTCTGATTTCTTTCAGGTGAATATAGCAGTAAAGACGAGACGTTGTAGCCCAATGGTTGGGACGGGTCCCCGCCTGTACCCAGGTAGGGGGTTCGATCCACGCCGGAGGGAACTACCTTGCAACGCTCTTGTCACCCACACGGATATGGGACATGCTTTCGGCCCATTTGAAAAACTGGGAGGGGCGTCTATCCGTGGGCATTCCTTCCCCTTTGGGATTAGTCTGCGTCTTCTAGGCCTGGGATACCCCCAGGTTAAACAAAAAAAATATAGCAGTAAAACTTTGATATTTCTCAAATGAGTATGATTCGAGCTATAACGCGCAAGATAGAAGATATATGGTATGGCATCAGATAATGGATGAAGATAGGTTCTTAGAGCATTCAGTGTTACCCATTGTGGATCTTTAACTATTCACTTTTTTTCATTTTCAGATTATTAAAAAAAAAAGAAAAAGGAAAAAAGATATTTCAACCAATCGTGGATCGTCACGTGTTATGAGAGTCCGCAAACAGTGTAAGGATCAATCCTTATTTAGAGATTTTAAGGATCCGAATCCTTAACTTTTAGTGAGATTCACCCCGATTATTTAATTATTTTTTCCCTAAGGACTCCCCTTTAAGAAATCCCCCATTGTGGGCTGCTCTTAAGACCACTGTTCATTGTGAGGGTTCTTAGATGGATTAGATTGTTGATGCGTTTGGTGTTCTTCAAACTTAAGACTTCACTTTTTAACAATTTCTCATATGACAAATTGTTACTAATTAATTTGTAAGTCAATTAATGATAACTTATCTTGTTGAAAGGTATAAGGGTGAGGTCTTGAGTTCAAAGAATGTCAAACGCACCAATAATTTACTTAGAAAATCAATAAAGACTCACAGGTGAAGAATTAAAATCGGTGTTCCGTAGAGTCAACCTAAATCTCACGGGACGGATTGTTATAATTATAGTGCCCACAATTTTTATTGTAATTTTTAGTTGAACTTTAAATTAAAAGGTATACTACGCCTTAAAAATGAGAAGTTGTGTTCTTTCTTTCTTGATTCGACGTTGTTTGAGAAGGGTGTTGAAGTATTGGATCCGACTCAAATACAGGCTTAGGTTAGAAATTGGATAGTAGCAACAAAAAGGTTGTTTGGAGTAAGACTTGACAGAAATAGCTTAAGATTTCTAGTATAATATACCATAAATGTTTCATGTAATATTACTCTCACTAAACTTAATCGGACACAACTTGTTATAGGAAAACGCTGTGGTGAAAGGGATAATCTTTGAGATTTATATAAGTTAAACCTAAACCAACATATATCGGGCCACGCAAGTATGGCAATTAATGGTTGGGCTTATGAGCTTACTCGTTTATGGTCAATTTAGAAGAGATGCAAGATTATGTGGGCTAGATTTCTAATTCTGTTCCTTATACATACATTTATGCCAACACTGATATATAGTAGGAACAATTGTATTATGAAGGCCCAACAACTTTTGCTTTTGTTTTTTAATTTGCCCAAACATTACTTTTAATTATTTTATCGGCTGCTCCATTTTCCATTGTCATATAGTGTAATTAGTTAAATCAAATGCATTTAACTTCACAATTTTGTTAAATAGCTACACTGGATGATAATATTTGCTGAGAAAAACATCTCCTAAGGATAATTATTTCATTTTCTATTTTTTTATAAGTTATAAATTTATCCATTTTTCTAAATTTATTTATTAACTGTTTTGTCTTTCTATTTATTTTGTTCATATATATATATCAACAGAATTTCACTCATTTTTATATATTCATATTTCTCACATCTATTACATAATTATATAATCATAAAGTTTCATTTATCATATTTTAAATACAATTAGATATTTTATTTTATCATTTTGTATTTGATATTAATTTATTTTCAGTATATAATATAACGTATCATTATAGTATTTAAATTTCTATAATAATAACTAATATTTTGTTAACATATTATAAAATCTTTAATTTAATAAATATTGAAATTAAATAAAATTATATTATTAATTTTGCCTTAGGCCTCAAAGTTGAGACTAGTTGTGGTTTACAGGGAGGTTACAGAGGATTAGATGCAAGAAACACGATTGATCTGGAGTTGAAAACAGTGAATGATATTCATAAACGTGGAGTCATAACACGACCAAGATAGTTGATAGTATTCAACATCGCGGGATCAACCTGGTTCTTGATCTTACTAAGTTCAACAATGAATCTGCAATATTACATTGAAATGATGTTAACTGCTTTGGGACTTGACTAGGTTTATATAATCGGTGGAGATGGAACACAGAATTTGAGTTAGGCAACAACATGTTCTAATCAATACATTGTGTTGGTTATGTCTCTAGTGATCCCTTCTGTGTGAGTCTCAGAGAACCAAATCTAATGAACCAACCGTTCTTGGATCCAATACTTAGTTTGAATCAGCCTGAGCATCGAAGTACATCACTTTTCTCCATTTGTGATTCCTAACATATATGGTTTGAATATTGTGTAGAGGATCATGGAGACACAGAACAAGGTGGTGATCACTGACAGAATGTGGGCGAGGCTCTTGTCTTCAACTAACCAGCCGAGTTTCATGAAGCACGAGCCAAAAAAACCATTCTGGTGATGAAGTAGGGGCCATGAAATGCTGAACAACTCTGTCTGTAAACAACTGTTTGGGTGTTTGACTTGAGGAGATCTTTGTTTGGGGGAGTAAAGGTTTCATTATTACATAGAAGCTTTTCAAAATGTTTTATAATATACTTCAAGCAAAGCATGAAGAGATTCATTTTCTTGGAGGAAATTTATGAGGTTATAATTGTGAAAATAATGTAACAACTTTTAGTTTGATTTTTCTTTTACCAAACTGTAATTTACAATTTATAATAATAAAGTTTACATACATGATTTATTAAACTTTACATGATAGAAAATGATATTTGAATGAGGAAACTATAAGTAAATCAAACTGCAGCAGGCTTACCATCTTTACGAGGATCACTAACTGCAGTAAGTAATCCCTTGAATGGTTTCACTCTCTTGGTAGAATCTTTACCAAGTTTCCTTCCAATGTCAACAAGAACCATCTCTTCTTCTTCTTCCTCCTCCTTGAAACTCTGAACAATAAGTTGAACAATAGCTCCACCTGATATCTCCTCAAGTTCATGTCCCCTCTCTGCTAAAAACATGTTACTATCTCTAGTAACTCCTATGTGATCACCGTTAATCGCCGTGAAGTTCTCATATTGAACAACGTTCGGTATTAACTGCAACAATAACCAAACAAAGCAATGGTTATATTTCATCTGAATGTTAGTAAAAAGAAACATTATGATATGTAAGTTTTGTCACCTTATGGTAAACTCTTGCACTCTCTACAGCTTCCAAAGGTTTCATCTTCAACACAAAGCAGTTAAGGAAGACTTGAATCACCGCCGGGATTATCTTCATTCCTCCACTTCCTCCAAGCGTCGCCACCAACTCACCGTCCTGTAAAACAGTAAACAACTGTGAGTTTTCATGCAGTGACCATGCGACCTATGTATAATAACTCTTTGAAATTTGGAGGATAAAGCGAATGTTTCATCCAGTTGTGCCCAGAACCGGTCTTTGAGTGTGAGTGTGTGAGTTATATATGATTAGAACAAAACAGTTCACCTTGGTGATAACAAGAGGTGTCATGGAAGACAATGGTCTTTTGTTTGGTTCAATGAAGTTTGTAGGAGCTGGAGGGAGATTGTCAGGAGTGTTCTCCGTCGGTACAGAGAAATCATCCATCTCGTTGTTAAGCACAATTCCCGTGGACGGCGACAAGACTCCAGCACCAAAAACATAGTTTACTGTTGTTGTCATAGACACGGTGTTTCTGTCCGCATCCACAATGCTGAAATGACTAGTCCCTTGGTCCCTAAGCTGGCTCCACCGGTTCAAATAGTACTCAGGAGGGAACGTGGTGTTGTCCAAGATCCTCTTTCTTATATCTTCCGCATGAGGCTTTGATAACATTTGGTTCATAGCGTTTGTTATGCTAACAAACTCAGGGTCTCCAAGATCCATTCGAGCTGCGAACATATGTTTCATTGCTTCTATCAAACGGTGCAGACCAAGATCAGTTCCTGAACCAGTGTATAGCTCAGAGTAGCTGTCCAAGATGTTCATGACCATAGAGAAACCAACTGTTCCGCTCGACGGTGGTGGCATTCCGTAGATCTTGTAACCCATAACATCCACGGCCATTGCATTGGTGACTTTGACTTTATAGCTTCTTAAGTCATCCATTGTTATGATCCCTCCCGCCATTTTCACATCGTTGACTAGCTTTTCGCCTACTGTCCCGTTGTAGAACGCACCAGGACCTAGCTCGGAGATCATCTCTAGACTCCGAGCTAGTTGCGGGTTGTAGCAAGTCTCACCGGGTCTCAAAACCTGTCCGTTTCTTGAGAAGACATTACGCAGACCCGGGTCTTTAAGTATCATCGAAGAGTGTTTCGATATGGCTCGTCCGAGATACGGAGCTACCATGAAGCCGCCTCGCGCCAGCTTAATAGCTGGCTCGAAAAGCGGCTTCCATGGAAGACGGCCGTACCGCTTCCAAGCCTCGTAAAGTCCAGCTATCTCTCCTGGGACTCCCATAGACAACGCGCCAATGTATTTCGCTTCCTCATCATTCTTATACATGTCCTGCATCATCAGTTAAAAAGCGAAACACATAGTACTCAAAACCGGTTCTGAGCATAGCGATATGAAACATTCACCTATAGTCCCCAAAATATTAATGGTTAATATGTATATATCAAATTCGGCCCAGTTCATAATGAAAGTATATATATTTAGTAATTGTTTCAAGTCCTATAAATCTCAGGACTGGTCCTATTGTACTAAGTTCGAGAACTAGACCAAGAAGAGACTTTAACCTTAGAAGCAGTTAATGGAGCTGTTTCTCTCATGTCAAATGCCTCAGCTTTGGAATCTTCCATGGAGCTAACTATCAAGAAGGCTCCACCACCGATTCCGCTAGACATGGGATTAACAACACCAACGCATAAGGAAGTAGCCACGGCTGCGTCAACGGCATGTCCACCTCTTCTGAGAACAGAGGCACCAATATCCGAGCACCTGCCGTCGTCAGCCGCGACAACACCGTTCTCTGACTCAACCTCGTCACTTCTTGTTTCATGGCTAAGACTGTGACGGTTGGTAGCTTCTCTTGACAACCAAACTGTTATGTTGTGACTAAAACAATAACCTAAAGACAGAGAACAAAAGATGTAACGTTCTGTAATAGTTGCAAAAGTCAAATGGTTCCTGTATTATTAAACGAGAGGAAACAGACCTGAAACTGCGAGTAGAGTTAGAAGAAGAGCAAGCCTCAGATTGTTTCTGTGTTTCTTGGTCTCTGCGACCGTTTCTTGGTTGATTCCTAGAAGAGGGTCGGCTAGGATTGTGTGAACCATATTCGATATCTATCTATCTATCTCTTTCCTCTCTGAATCGAATCTAAGAGAGAAGATAATGAATGGGGTCCAAAAGAGAGATAGATTCCCTTTTTTTTTGGACAACAAAAGAGATAGATTCCCAAGTTGCTATGTGTTTTGGATTTATTCTTCTAAATTTATGATTGGTTGTCTCAATATTCTTCTAAATAATACTACTCTACACGCAATATAAAAGTTGAAACCCAATCAGTTTACTATTAAGATGGCTACAAGATAATTAAATATATAGCATATATATATAAGTAAGAGGGAATAAAGTAATTA
Source organism: Moricandia arvensis (assembly GCA_905132765.1). Taxonomy (NCBI): domain Eukaryota; kingdom Viridiplantae; phylum Streptophyta; class Magnoliopsida; order Brassicales; family Brassicaceae; genus Moricandia; species Moricandia arvensis. The sequence continues at coordinate 86,072 of CAJHQP010000336.1, read as the reverse complement.
GAGTTTTTTTTTAATATAGAAACCGTCAATTTAGAACATGATTAACTTCAGTCTCTTATTTGGAGTTTTTAACTCATGATTTGATTATTTTTTATATTTTTTGGATAAAAGAGTTCTTTTAGACCATGAATAATTCATGTCTCTTACGGTGGAGTTTTTATCTTATAATTTCACTTTTTTTTTCTTTTACATTTTTCGGCTAACAGATATCTCCTATGTCTCTTATTTAAAAGACTATCCATAATTTTTCTTAGTTAAAAGCTAAGAAACGTCTCTTAGAAAATCTAAGAACTCTACCCTAAAAATCTTTGGTTAATCATGCCCTTAGGTCATGTTTATACTCGGTCTCTTATGGTGGAGTTCTTAATTTAATTTTACTTTTTTCTTTTTTTTTAAATTTGGCTAAGAGATGGCTCTTATGTCTCTTATTTAAGAGACGGTTTTTTTTGTTTTTTAGTTAAAAGCTAAGAAACGTCTTTTAAAAAAATTAAGAACCCCTACTAAGAGACCTGCAATAAACATGTCCTTAGACCATGTTTATCCCCGGTCTCTTAGGGTGGGGTTCTTAATTTAGTTTGACTCTTTTAAAAAAAAATTAGGTAAGAGACGGCTCTTAAGTCTCTTATTTAAGAGACGGTTCTTAGATTTTCTTAGTTAAAAATTAAAAACGTCTCTTAGAAAAGTTAAGAATCCCTAATAAGAAACATCCAATAAACATGCTCTTATATCTTTTATTTAAGAAACGGTTCTTAACTTTTCTTAACTAAAATTGTCTCTTAGCCGAAGTTAATAACACCAATTAAGAGACTAGGGTTAATCATAACCTTACATATTCTGCATAAGAAAATTTAAATGACAAAAAATAATACTAATTTAACGAATGACAAAAAATAATACTAATTTAACAAATGACAAGTTCTTGAATAATCTTATTCTATTATAATTTCTTTTTGAAGTAGTTCCCTTGTCCACAATTTTCTTTGGAATAATTGTTCATTTTTTTTTCAATACTGAGAAAAGGTCAATGTCATCGACCTTTGAAAATGAAAGCCACCCAAAATATAATTCTAACTTTATTAAGAATGGCCCATAAAAGATTTTTATAGGAAGACATAATCAACGGTTTATGGAAGTTTTAACAAAACTTTAATAGATAAAAGAAGTTTTACAGAGAAATTATGTGGGCTGATGACTTCAAAACATAGGAGAAGGAGCTGGAGTTGGAGCAGCATCAGCAGCAGCTGGCTTCCCATCTTTCCGGAGATCACAAACTGCCGTCAAAACTTGTCTGTTTTGGACAACAAATTGAACAGTGGCTCCCACGTTTGTAGCCACTAGTTCATGTTTTCTCGTCTTCAAGAAGTCTTGAGTCTCCTTTTTAAGCAAAATGTGCTCTTTGTTGTACACTTCCCAGTCCTCATATAACACTTTGTTTGGTATCAACTGCACAAAACCAAAAGATCTATTTGATATTTTAAAACTTGTTGAAAAATTGTGTGTTTTGGGATTTTGATGCATTTACCTTGTGATACACTCTTGGACTCTTCACAGCCTCTAGAGGACTCATATTCAAGACAAAGTGATTGAGGAACACTTGGATTACCGCCGGAATTATATAAATCCCGCCGCTCGCTCCAATAACTCCGACTAGCTCATTGTCCTACCAGAAAGAAAAACAAAACAAACACAAAACCAGTTTGGTCACCTACAATAATCCTCTGTTTTTACTCTGTTCAGTTGAGATAGTATTGTACTTATGTTCCTCTGTTCCTACTCTGTGTTGTTTGCTTGAGACAAGTATAAACTCATCCTTTTGATCAGGGCCGGCCTTGAGATTTAAGGTATACATGCGATTTATTAAAATTTCAACATTTTTTTATTTTTCACGAATTTGGAGACCTAAAAGTTTTTTTGGGACGTATGTATATGTAATTTCTTCATAAATTATGGAGGCCTAAGAGCAGCATTAATACAGTCTTTTAAAGATTGCTTATAGTGGAGGGGCCCACAAGAACCGTTGCCAAAGTCACCTAACAAAGAGATGAATTTGTCTTGGTTCTTGCACTGTTTGCGGGCCTCACTGACACGTGGTATTTCGTGATTAGTTCGTTTTAATTTTTTTTTTTTAAATTAAAAAAAAAAACAAGAACCCCTTGCGCGTTAATCATGCTCTAAACCTAGTGTTTCATTGGGCTTTGCTCATAACCGACCTATTTTTGGTTCTGTTTCACTGAGACTGTAACAAAACCTACACACTTTTTGTTTTTGTTCAATTTCATTGAGACACTAATTTTGGCTCTCTTTCATTGAAAAACCTAAGCTCCCCTGTTTGAACTATTGTTCTTGATTTTACATCTTTAAAATTACCTTTGAGATGATCAGAGGCATCATGGAAGACAAAGGCCTCTTGTTTGCCGCGATGAAATTCGCGGGTGGTGCATCTTCCTCGGTTGTTATCGAGAAATCAGCCATCTGGTTGTTGAGTATAACACCAGTAGAAGTCGACATAAACCCTGACCCGAACGCATAATTCACAGTTGTTGTCATCGACACAACGTTTCTATCTTTATCCACTACACAGAAGTGGCTCGTCCCTTGATCCTTGAGCTGTTTGTATCTGTTATAACAACACAAGTCAGTACATAAGATCCTGTCAAATAAAATTCTCCACGTTTCCTAAACCAATCACTTACTTGTCGCGGTAGTGTTTTGGTGGGTAAGTCTGTTTATCGGATATCTCTTTCTGAATCTTTTTGGCCCAGTCCTTAGAGGTCATATTTTTCACAACATCTGATATTCCCTCAACAAACGCAGGATCTCCAAGATCCATTCGAGCTACAAGCATAAACTTTATAGCTTCTATAACACGATGCAGAAAAAGATTCCTATCAATACCATCTATATCTTTGTATTGCTCCAGTATATTCATAACCTGTTTGTTACCAACAACAAAACATGAAAACATTAGTAACATAATTGCATTTGCATCAGAGCCAACCGTGAGATTTTGGAAGCTGTAGACGATTTAGTAAAGATTTCAATATAATAAAATTATTCAAAAATTTTGGAATTTAGAGACGAATGTTTTATTTGGCTTTGTCCAGAACCGATACTGAATTTCATGTAATCTATAAAAGGAGTTATCATCCTCACCATTGCAAAACCGGGCGTTCCACTAGACGGAGGCCACATTCCTTGCACTTTAAACCCCATAACATCATTTACAACCATTGCATCGGTCACGTTAACTTTATAGTTCTTAAAATCATCCAACGTCATGTTCCCTCCGGCCTTCATCAGGTCATTTACAAGATTTGTCGCCACATCCTCTTCGTAAAACGCTTTCTTCCCTTTCTCTGCCACTTTTTGCAATGTCTCAGCGAGTTTGCGGTTGTAACATATATCCCCTTTCGTCAACAGTTTGTCTCCGATCATAAAAACACTCTTTAAACCAGTATCATTGCTGATCTTTTCCTTGTTGCTGGATAAGGCGTAGTCGAGATGAGGACCAACCACGAAACCGTCTCGAGCCAGTTTGATAGACGGCTCGACCAGCAGTTTCCATTCGACACGGCCGTGGTTCGTCCACGCTTCGTAAAGCCCGGCTACCTCTCCTGGAACTGCTACAGACAATGGTCCTTTTTCTTGCATCTTCACTTTGCCCTTGAACATATCCTGTTAAACGGTTTTACAATTTATAAACAAAAATTACAAAGTTTAGCCAACTACAAAAATTCTTATATCATAAAAAAATAATTTCAAATTAGTAGCACTGGAAAACTTTATTGATAGAAAGATATCCTAAGATAATCTTAAAAAATTTTCGTCACAAAAGTAGTTTTGAAGGAAAAAATGACCAAAATAGATTTTATCAAAGAGTGTAAATATACATTTATACTGTTAGAGTTAACTAATCTATACTTACGGTTTAAAGTGATGAGATACAGTTTTGAGTGGAAGTTTAAAATTTAAAAAAAAATAAAAAAAATATTAAAATTTTCAAAATAAAAAAGCAAAAACTAAAAAAATGGCTATTTGATAGAATTAACCTTGATTCATCTGAACTTTTAATGTGTTGGCTTAAAATTCAAAGTTTAAGCAAAAAAAACAAGTGATGAGAAGAACCTTGTATGCAGTGGAAGAAGCGGTTTCTCGCATGTCATAAGCTTTCGCCGAACCGGTTGCAGAGCCAACGACCATGAAGGCTCCACCGCCGATTCCACTAGACGTAGGATTCACGACACCTAAGCAAAATGCTACGGCCACTGCTGCGTCTACGGCGGAGCCGTCGAGTCGTCTTAGCACGTCCGCTCCAATCTCTGAACACGTCTCGTGATCTGCGGCAACTACGCCGTGTTTCGACGTCACAACGAAGTCTTTGTCATTGCTTTTGGTTTCAGTTTCTTCTCCGGTAATATATCTGGTGAATGTAAACCCTAATGATAGGTCATACAGGAAAATTATTTCATATTAGTGTAGTAGTGCACGTATCTCATTTGTATTATGGACTACTTCATTTATTTAAAAATATATTATTGTGACAAAATGGAGCCGGAACCGAGTTAAACCTGAAAGAGTATAAACCAACTAACTAAAACTTCGTTATTATTGACATGGTTTATATTTAGAACTATACATTAAATCCAAGAAGAAACCAAACTAATTGTCTATATTTTCATAAATGGAAAACTAGTCAATAATATAAACCAAACAAAAGTTCTAATTTGTCACCACTGGTAACGTACGGCATTACAAAAAGCATGGTGTAAGAACCCACGACCGTTAGGGTCAATGCGGGACGCCATGTACCACCCGACCACTAACGTTGGTTATATAAGACGGTAAGTTACAGAGAAAGTAAAGAGTGCAACATATACCTGCGCCTCCGAGAAGAACGAGAGACAAACACAATGCAATTGCAATCCGGTTTCTTCTTGTTCTGTTTTCACTCTTGTCAGAGATCGTCGTGTCAGACTTTTCGATGTCCAAAAATGGATCTAGCATTGTACCCCGATCCATTTTGTGCACTCTTTTGCTAAGGAATCAAGTCTAAGTTCAATGATATTTAGAAATGTGGAGATACAAACGGAGAGATGAGATTTATATAGCTGCTTGGAGTCCAAAGAGAGAGAAGATATCACTTGAGGTACTAGCCCTAAAATGTTTTAATGTTGCATGAAACTGCACGTCCTCTACGTAACTAATAATAATAGGTACAAAAATATTTTGCATCAGTCATGTGTTTCTCATTAATTATATATACAACTATCGTGATGCAAAGGTGGAAACAGACTGTGAAAACGTTGAGGCGACACGATCGGCCGATGATACATTTACTATATATACGAACGTTGTTTGATGTACAGTTGCTGGGGCACAAAGAAAATAAATTAATTAAGTTTTATAAGACTAAAATCATGAAAACATCATAGAATATTTATAGTACGTACCACTGCTATCTAAACACATGTGCTATTAATCTTAACTTAATTCCCACTCTTCGTCATTTCTATTTTCTTTTGGATAGCAAAATATATACGACTAGTGAGAGAGAAAAAATATTGGTTATTGGGCTATTGGTTGCATTTTAGTTAAAATAAACAAACTATCTTAACACTGTTTGTTCCTCTGTCTATGTTATATACTTACATTGATGTAATGATGTTGCTTAGAGTTTATTTGATAACCAAAATATACTTATAACACTATATTATCAATGCAGTAATCTCTATTTTCTTCATTGCAGTATCACTAGCCATTTACATCTCTTCCCACACGTCTTTTTAGTATTCATCAAAAGACTTTTTAGCTAGATAATCAACAATTTTCGTAATATTAACTTTGTTGTAAAAAACGTTTAGCCATTGATAAAAAAACGTTTTAACTGAAATTTTGCAAAAATATTAAAAACATAGGAGAAGGAGCAGGAGTAAGAGCCAGTGCAACATTAGCAGCAAGCTGGCTTCCCATCTTTCCGGGGATCACTTACTGCCGTCAAAACTGTCTTAAAATCATCTACTTTGTTTTGAACAATTAGCTGAACAATGCCTCCCACACTTGTAACCACTAGTTCATGTCCCCTCGTCTTCAAGAACTCTTGAGTCTCTTCTTTAAGCTTAATATGATCTCCATTGTACACTTCCATGTCCTCATATAACACCTTGTTTGGTTTCAACTGCATAAAATGAAAAAAAAAATGTATTCAATAAAAAAATCATCCCAAAAAAAGTGTGTGTTGTCTTTGGTGCATTACCTTAGGATAAACTCTTGGCCTCTGCACAGCCTCTAGAGGACTCATCTTGAAAATAAAGTGATTGAGAAACACTTGGATCACCGCAGGAAATATATAAGGCCCACCGCTCGCACCAATTACTCCGACCAGCTCATTGTCCTACCAGAAAAAAACAATCAATATAGTTAGCTTACCAAGAATCCTCTGTCTTGGTTCTGTTTCATATAGACAAACGAGCCTAAAACTCCCCTGTTTTGGCTCTGTATAGACGTCAGGGCCGGATCTGGATACAGCCGGGTGAAACATTTGCATCGTCCTCCAAAATTTTTTGAAGTTTTTTACATGTGAATAGCCTTCCAAATTATTTTTAATTAAATTTCTTAAAAAAATGTTTAGAGCCTCCGGAATAACAGATCCGGCCATGATAGACACAAAGCAAAGGAAGAGATTTTCTTGACTCCGAGTTTAAGAAATTACCTTTGTGATTATCAATGGCATCATAGAAGACAAAGCCCTCTTCCTTGGTGCAATGTAGTTCGTGGGTGCTGGAGGGAGGCTATAAGAAGAGACCAGGGTTGGTACCGCAAAATCCTCCATTTGACCGTTGAGTATAACACCTGTTGAAGGCGACATAAACCCTGACCCGAACGCATAGTTCACAGTTGTTGTCATCGACACTGCGTTTCTATCTTTATCCACCACACAAAAGTGAGTCGTCCCTTGGTCCTCAAGCTGACTATATCTATCACAACAAGCAATACATTAATTTCTCATAAAAGCCTACTTTGGTTACATCAACCACTTACTTATTGAGGTAATATTCTGGTGGGAACGTGGTGTTGTCTGATATTTTCTTATGTATTATTTCAGCATAGGACTTAGAGAGCAAATTGTCAACAATATTAGCAATGCCATCAACAAACGCAGGATCTCCTAGATCCATTCTAGCTGCAAGCATATGTTTCATGACTTCTATAAGTCGATGCAAACCAAGATTCTCATCACTAGCCTTGACTTTCATGTACCTCTCCATTACATTCATTATCTGTTTATTTTCAGCATCAAAACATGATAAGCTGTTAACATTTTCACATGGTTATATATAACCGAATATCGAAAAAAAAGAAATCATCATCCTCACCATTGCAAAACCGGTAGTTCCACAAGCCGGAGGCCACATGCCATGTATTTTATACCCCATAACATCGTCAACAACCATTGCATCACTCACATTAACTTCATAACTCCCCAAATCTTCCATTGTCATGATCCCTCCAGCCTCCCTCACATCGTTGACAAGCTTTTCAGCCACATCCTCCTCGTAAAACGCCTTCATCCCTTTCTCAGCAACTGCTTCTAAAGTCTCAGCGAGTTTTGTGTTGTAACATGTATCCCCTTTCTTCAACAATTCGCCCTTGTTGGTGAAAACACTCTTCAAACCAGTGTCATTCTTGATGATAGCCTCGTTCTTGGACAAGGCGAAGTCAAGATGCGAACCAACTTCAAAACCGTCTCGGGCCAGCTTGATAGATGGTTCGACAAGTAGTTTCCATGGGACACGACCATGTGTCTCCCATGCTTTGTAAAGTCCAGCTATTTCTCCCGGAACTGCTATTGACAATGGTCCTACTATTCTCTCGGGCTCTCTGTTCTCAAACATATCCTATTATAATTTAACAATTCATAAAAATTACAAAGTTTGTTTAGGGATTGTTACATTACATAATAGGATATGTTTTTCAGTTAGTAGTAAACTGTAATAAAAGATGTAACTAGGTCTGGTCATTCGAAGTTATGTTTCAATTTGTCTTTTTTTGGTTCTAACTAAGGGTGGATAAATAAACCGAATCTCAAAACATGAACTAAATTCGGCCCGGTAAAACTGACTCCAAACTAAACCGAATCCAACGTAAATACCGACTGGGACTTGTTTTATGGTATTCTAGACTACGAGTTTTATCGGAACCAAACATGAACCCGAATGAATATCCGAAAGAACCCAAAAAATTCAAAATCCAAAATATACTCATACCAAATCCAATTAAATCCCGATTAAGTACCCAAAATACTATAAGATTTCACTGAGTACCTTACATAAGTATCTATTAGATGAATAATGAAATCAAAAACTTAGTTTAATATACTTTTGGTCTGTGGTGCTCTTTCTTCTTCTATATACTCGAGTTTATCAAGTTTGATAGTTTTCGTTTCGAGTTTATCATCTCATGATGGGTTTGCACATAGTTTTTGAGTTTTGTTTTCTAATTTCACTAAATTTATTCTCTAATTTCACTTGTCCAAATTACACTAGAATAGTTGTAAGAGCATGTCTCATTTCTTATTTCAAATTTTTTTTTGGTCTTTGTTTCACTGGATCTTTATTTGTTTTTTTGGTCTAACTAAGCAAAAATAATATTTTAGAACCGAAAACCCGATTAAGATATGATACCCAAAATTATATTGGGTTCAACCGATTTTTGAAAATGTTATTAAATCTAAATCGAACCCGGCTATACCTGAACTGAATCAAAACCGAATTTTATATTCAAATGGGGCTGTAATTCATAAACATGAAACCTAATTGGACCCAAACCGAAGCTCGATTGATCCCTCGAATACCCAGCACTAGTTCTAAAGATAGGAGTTATTTAGTTATTTATGAATTTCAGTTCGGATTTGGTTCGTTTATTTTGATTATTAATCGGTTTGAATAACAGTGTCAAAAACCAACTAATACCCGATAAAATTTCAGTACTAATTTGGTTTAAGGATAGTTTTGGATAAATAGTATTTTAAGATTATCTGATAATTTTAAAAATTAATTATAATTAATATTTTAGGAAAATAAATTTTATTTTGAATATTTTGGTACTCGATTCTCGGTTCAATAGACATTGGAACTATTCGTATATTTATGAATTTTTTTTTAATTATTAGGAGGTTTGGGCCGAAACCCTAATTTTCCAAGATCCGAAACTCGGTATGTATTATTGGTTTCGTCCCGTCAGTCACTCGAACTAGAGACCTCTTACACAATAGTCAGGGTCATTTCTAATTGAGTTAAAGAACTTTGGTATATTTATGAATATTGGTTCGTTTTGAATTTGGTTTCCAGTTTATATGCCCAGGATGTATCCAGTGCCGGCTCTTGACCATGGCAAGAGGGGCAATTGCCATGGGTCCATGGGTCCAAAAAAATTTTTAGTCTGATTTTTGTAATAATAGGGTCCATTTTCTTATGTCCATCCTACCTATATAGGGTCCATTTTAAAAATAGCTAGTAACAAAAAGGTCCATCCTACCTATATAGGGTCCATTTTCTTATGTTTTGCCTAAGGTCCCTAAATAATTTAAGACGGGCCTGGATGTATCTATGTTTTTCTCAAGAACCTGTGAAGCAGCCAGTGGAGCAGTTTCTCTCATGTCATAAGCAGTGGCTACCGAGCTGGCTGATGGACCCACAACCATTAAGGATCCGCCGCCGATTCCACTCGACGATGGATTCAACACACCTAAGCTAAACGCGACAGCCACTGCAGCGTCCACGGCGGTGCCGCCGAGTCTTCTCAGCACGTAGGCTCCAATCTCGGAACATGTCTCGTGATCAGCCGCCACGACCCCGTTTTCTGACGTCACAACGGCCATTTTTACATTGCTTTTGGTTTCAGTTTCTTGCCCGGGGAAGTGTCTGCTAAGTACAAAGCCTTAAAAGGATTGTAAAAATACAAGAAAAAGTTAAAACGTGAACGATGTTCTTTGTATTATCTGACAATAAACTCGTAAATACATATCTGTATTAATTTTTGCTTTTTCAAACAAAAAAAACTTATCTGTAATTTTTTATTATGGTCTTTATTTGTATATAATATTCTTGTGATAAAAGTTGGATGCGATGTCACATTTGGAATAACTATTAAGTTTTGAAACTGAACCGAATAAAATAAACCGACTTAGAACACGGCTAATAGTAAGTTATTACCATCAATATCTACAAAATAATATAAACAAACAAAAGTAGAGGACAAGAATGAACAAGTATCTCAAATTGGACTATGCAAGAACCTCTGCCAAACTCTTTGGTTATATTTCATTGTTTTACTGGTTATGTTTTTTGATTTTAATTGAACTATATTTATTGTACAATTATACAATAAAATAATTATATTTAATAGTTAAGAATCACTTTTTACAACTTCATCAATAAGATTCCTCTTACATTTTCTTTTTGTAACCGATTTAGTTTCTTTTATGCTCCAAACCGAATATGAGTATGTTATAACCGAAACCGAATTGAATTAAAAAAATAGTAATAGACAAACGAAAACTTCAGAAAATCCTTTAAATTATATATATATGTATGCTAAAAACGAAATTAAAGATCAAAATCACAGTGATTTTCTGTTGACACTATAGATTATAAATGGGAAGAAAGTGAAAAGCAAAGCAAACCCTGGCAAGAAACGGAAACAAGTACAACGCAATTGCTAGTCTAAAAAAAAAATTCTTTTGCAAATCTGATTTCTTATTGACTTACTTTTATTGATGTCAGATTCGCGCCAAATCAAGTGTTCTTGTATTATTGTAAAATTTTCTTCGACGTCCAAAAGTGGATCTTGCAATTTACTCGGACCCATTGGAGAGTGGAATCAATATTTGGATGAAGGTACAATCAGAGAGGTGAGCTTTGAAGAGGAAGGGGGAGAGCGTTGTGTTGGTCTCTCTATAGAAGGAAGGTCATTATATAGATAGAACAAAAGAAAACTAATACTTCGTATTAAGCAATCTCCTAATCAGGCCTCGTGCCGGCCCTTTGGTAATGCAAAGGATGCATGTAGCTCAATAATATCTATTAGTCAATTCAAGTGGCAGACTGAGTTATTAAAGAGAAAAAAAAAACATCAATGCTACTATGCTCACGTCGATGTAAACTGATAACATGTTGGAGTCACGTGACAAAATCTAGCCAAAGTTGAAATTCCTTGGGTGCGGTGTCACGGTATAGGAATGTGAACTTTCCGTACAAGCACTATGAACAACTTCGTGTAAGACCAAGTACAATGTGGATGTTGAATCCATTTTTCAACTGTTGAATAACAACAATTGATCTGTTGAAAAATGAAAAAAAAAAGATGAACTGGATTGAATTTATTCAACAGGTTACAAAAAATGAAAATGGAGAGCACTAAAAACACGTGGTGGTTTATAGTCAAAACATACAGTGTTTTTCAAATTTTAAAAAATTTATTACTGTTTAGTCGACTTATAAAAAACTATAACAAAAAAAACTCATACCAAAATTCATTATTTTAATTCTATAAATAGAAGTTTGATTATTTCATTTTGAACTTAGAGAAAATATCTGGCATTTGTACTATATATTTTAAGTTATTTTTAATAAACTATTATTAATAGTTTTAGACATATTTTTGTAAAATAGATCCTATTAACAAAATTTTAACACCTAAAATTAAACTAGTTTCCATTTTCTTATCTAAATTCCAACAAGTATAAGTTTCAAAATAAAGAATTTAACTAATCCCGAAATACTTTTCACTAATATTTTTTTAGTTATAACCTTTAATTATTTTATCTAAACTTTAATAATAATTATTATTAACATTGAGTTAAAATTATATTAATAATAAAAATATAAAGTAAGAGAGAGGGCAAAGTGTTGCATTTTATTAAATAAAATGTTGTAGATGTTAAAATTAAAGTTTGTAGTACAATGCTTACGTGGAAAAGAAAAGAAAAAAATGATCTGACATATGCACACGGATTAAGAAAACAATTAATTTTACATATTTTCTATATAAAAACACAATTACCTATACATCTAACCATATTTTAACCAATAAAAAAATAAATTGTAATATAAAATTAATAAATTTTGCATCGAAAAGCAAAAACGTCACTTATTTTGCAACAAAAAAATTTTCTAAAATGACACTTAATATGAAACGGAAGGAGTAGTATATATATAAAAATGATGTCAAATTTATTAACCATTGTAAATTAAAAATATATATATTCTTGTCTGGACGGGACGTGGAAACTGAACAGTGTGTTACGATCAATGGACTGCGAGGAAGGACACGTGCTTCAAGGATAAGACACGTGGCCTGCATTGTGAACGGTGTCACGTGACTTAAGGCAGATCACATGATACTTCTGTTCAGCTTTCATCCCTCTTGTTAGGTATTAGAGAATCTGACAGATTGAAGCATTTTCTGGATAAAGTATTTTGCTTATTGATGACTAAACTTTAGTAGAAAATATTCCACTTCGGTTAGCATTATATGATGTTTAGAGATACCAACATTAAATTGGTCCAATGGTATCCCTAATAGTTTTCTGTTATTTATAATGATTTAAGTTTTCGAAAAAGAGGTGAAAGAATATTATTTTATTTCACAAAAAAAAATGTTAAGAGACCGATTTTAGTTGTTACTTGCAATGTTGTAATTTTATTTGCAATGTTGTAATGTTAATTGCAATTTTCTGTTTGTGAAAACCTTTCCAGCCGGTGCTATGTATTATAATGTTAATTGCAGTTGCTGGATACTGAACATTTGATGTATTTTATACAAAGTTAATATTTTTCGTTTGGTGTTATATATTTTATCACGTTACGTTCACGTCCATACACGTTCAAAAGCGTTTGAAAATAATTTTAATAAAAAGAAGTTGGAATTACTGGATAAGACCAAAAAATGGTGATATACTAAAATAAAATTGAGTAATTACGGGTGAATAAAGGGGTACTCTATTTCATTTTAAATATGGAGAAATTATCAAAATATTATACTTTTATTATTATTTTTTATATTTATTTTTTTCAATTTTACTTTTATTTTTTAAGAAAAAAATTTATAACGTTAGAATAGGATTTAAAGTCGAAAGATGGGATAAAGTTTCAAAATGTGAAATTTATGATCTTAATTAATCTAATAATTTTTTACTTTTTAAAAAAAAGTATTTGGTGAAATGTCTCTTTAATGAAGTTAAAGATGAATAATAATACTAATAATGTAATAAACATAAAAATTACCCTTGAATATAAATATGTGTTTGGTGGAATCAAATATTTCCTCTATAATTATCATTTTATCTTTGTACATACAATAAAAATAATTAATTTTACATATTTTTTTATATAAAAATTTAATTATTTATATTATTATATATCTAACAATATTTTAATGAATAAAAATATATATTATATTATAAAATTAATAAATTTTGTATCAAAAATCAAAATAATATTTATTAAATAAATTATATTATAAAATTAATAAATTTTGTATCTAAAATCAAAAATAATATTTATTTTGTAACAAAATTATTTTTGCTAATAACATTCAATATAAAACGGATGAATTAAGAAAGTATTTTAAAAAAATAAAACCATATAGGAAAGTATTAACTTCAAAACTAGTGGTGGTAGTTCGGTGGCGCTTGAAGGATAAATTTAATACGGTAAACTCTGGTTCGAATCTTGCTAGCCATGCATATATGAGTTATTGCTTTCGATCCATTTGAATGTCCGTCTATCTATGGGTTGTATCTCACCTGAAGGTTAGGTTTGTGTTTTTAACAGATCCGGGTTTAATTATAAGTTACAAGAAAAAAAGTATCAATTTCAAGCGCAATGAACGGTCGAGATGGATGCGACATGCATGCATGATCCCTCGTGCCTCCTTAAGAGGTGGCATTCTTAACATGTGTGATATCGACGCGTGTAAGTATCATTCTTTACGTACATCACATGCATAAGCTCCTTTACATTACTAAACAATTTCAAGAAGACATATGATTAGCTTACTATTCAGACGCTTTCTTAACTAATTAGGCTCAATCGCTTCAGTCGTAAGGCCTGAATTATTTGTTTTTTTTCGAGTGTAAATGTGAAAGAGTGTTAAGATTATATGTAAATTAATTTATTTAGCAAAAGAGAAAAAGGTAAATTCCCTGACATGTTTAGTATAGTAACGAAACTGGTTTATCATAAAGTTCAACCCTGTCCATGTGGTTAATACGTAGTAATAGTCTAAAATTGATAAATCTTTTTCAGAATATTGATAAATATCATATTGTGTGTAGCAGAGTAGTTTGTTGTCGGTATGTATTTTATTTGAACTACTGTTGTATTCCGATGTTTTTGTCCAGTTAGGATGATTAATGAATTGGAATTTAGAGAAAAAAAATACTGTTAAAATTTTCATAAAAAACAGGTAAATTTCTAAAATAGATTAGTTTAAAACTTTTGTCACGAAAATAGATTTTAAAGAAAAAATGATCAAAATAGATCTTTTAATGTAAAAATTTTAATATTTTTTTAATTTTAAAATTCACCTCTAAAACTCTATCTCATAACTCTAAATTTTAAATTTAGATTAATTAACCCAATAAATATAAATGTATATTTATATCTTTAATAAAGTTTATTTTAATTATTTTTCACCTTAAATGTTATTTTAGGGAAAAAATTTAGATATATTTTAGAGTATTCCTCAAAAATAATTACTGTGTTGTATGGTGTTGGCTGCTCAATGGTAAAAGTGATTCATAAATTCGTGATTTAACCGTGGAAGACAAATGATATGTTTGACAAACAAAAGGAGAAAAGTAAAAGTAATAAATTGACATCTTAAAACTTGTGGCTCAGATTACACAATGTGAATTTATGCGTCACATGGTTTCTTTTCAATCTATACCTCGTCGATATTATATAGTATTTTGTTACCTTGACCATATACATTACTCGCACATCAAACTTTAAATTATCTGCTAAACTGATCGCAGCCAATAGGTCAAACAATTTCACTCATTTATTCGAGCTGGTACACTTGGTTGGGGCTGTTGCGAATCGATCATCTCGCAATATGTATATTGTATACAGTACTAGTATAGTTAAATAATTTTTGGAGACGTGAATTGGGTGGGTGCATTTAATGTAAATAACACAAAAATCAATGAAATTAATAATCACCATATCGTTCCAGATGTCCTGCTCATCGTTGAGGTGTAGTTACATCCCCAGGCCAGTTCAATATTGTTGTCCATCTCCTCGACTCGAATAAATCTTTATTGCACACCTACTTTTGTTAGGTTAATAACTTATCTTCAGTTCTTAATTACTATTTTGAATAGTTATTGTTGATTATAGTACTGCACCGGTTAATACTTAACTATAAATAATTGAATTTGAAAGATAAATACTTTCTCCGTATTGAATTATTGGTATTTTAAATTTTGTATTTGAGTCGATGTTTCACAGTAAATTAATGCATTTGTTTTTAAAAAAAAACATAATTTAAAATGTAAGAATATGAAAGGTAAAATTTAATAATAAAATAAAATAATAAAAAGAAATAGAATACTTAACTTTTTAATATATGTGAAACTTCAAAACATCAAAGTATTCGTATACAGCTAGAATGTGCTGAATAATGAGCAAAGTTCCTCATTAAACTAGCTAGTATTAGACAAAAGGTAAAGCAGCCAAATATTATAAATATCCAAGCCAGTAGAAATCAAAAGAGAAATAATGTATGTAAGTTTTTGATGTCTGTCTTTTGATTGGACTGCATTTGCAAGTTGATAGGAAGAAGAACTGATTGATGTTTAAAGAAATTTATAAAATTTCAGCCAGTAAGAGCAAACTACAACACGAGATAACATTGGTCCGTACATACACACGGTTCGGATACTATGAAAACGAAGGCATGGTGTGTAGAGAGTGTACATCTATCTCACTATCTTCCAATCAATATTATTTGTTCATTGAATCTTATATTGACTTATGAGCTACACACTTTTAGATATTTTGTGAACTTCGTTAAATTAAATCTAGGAAAATACATCTGCCACAAACTGAGCCTCACAATTATGTCATAACCAGAGAGAAAATAAGACTAACTCATAATCAAGTTTATAAATATAAACATCACAAAACTCTTTATATTTCAACAAGAATGTTCAATAATTGTTAAAAGCAAATAGAGAGGAACAAAAAAAAAAGAGAACATAAAAACATTTACGTTACTGTAAAAGAAAAAGAAAGAAGAAAGGATATATGAGAGGTCGATTTGTGTTTGGAGGGAAATGGAATTGCTTCTACTTTTAGCAAAGAAACATAAAAATGTTTGCTCCTTTAATGTCTTTGAACGTTATTCCAAATCTTCTCCAACATGTCTACTTCATCCCCACACATTTCTTATACTACATTTCTCTTTTTGTTAAAGTTTTATACTATAAGATTGATACTCAATTGTGGGTTTGATTGGTTGAAACCGTAGTTTTATATTTTTTGCTTTAAGAATTCAATTTTAGATTTTTGACTTCAATTTATTTGTTTTGCTGTAGAACTATCTTAAAGTGTTGAATAAAAACTCTAGAAAACTGCTTTCTAAAGCTTACATATTTTATTTTATAATGTTTTAGCTTAAGATTCAATTTTAAAAAAAAAAACATAATTGTTTAAAATAAGAATGTAGAAATGCAAGTAGATGATTACAACTTCTAAAGCCTCTACCAATCCACCTCTATATTATGAGAAGTTTCGAGAAGTATGTATGATAATTTTAGCTTCTTATACAAAGTACAGTATTAAATTGTTTATTTTACGTTAAAAGCGTTTAATTAAAAAGATACATATATTACCTGATTTTTGTAACATCTTACTAATATTTTAAGTAAAACAAATAAAAGAAAACTATATAATACTTAACTACAATAATCAAAAAGACTAGGTCTCCGGATTATATTCAGGTTAATATGTAACCTCAAAGACTAATACAATTAATTTATTATTATTTTTGGATCAAATAAAATTAACTTATTTATTGTTACCCCAAAACAAGGTCATTATCTCTTTTGTCGCCCATTCAGCGTATCTAAACTCTGACCGACCTCGGAAGGCAACTAGATTTCCGAATGAATCTAATAAATCCTAAATAACCATTACCCTCACATGTCGGTCACTTTAACTTCCTCAAAGTCATGCTAAGAAAAGTCCACATCATGAAAAGTCCAAGTAAGTCTATTCGTGGAGACGTCACAAGCCTCTGTTACAAAGCTATAACTCACAGCCTCGTCACTGTAATCTATTCACTTAACTTTTGACTGCAGTAGAAAGGCAGCTCCTGGTAATCTTAACCACAGTTAAAATATTTAACCGAACCATGGTTAACTATTTCTACTACATAAAGCTTTGCCGGTGAATGACCAAACAAACAAACTCTTTAGCCTCCGACAAAACATGATGATCGGAGAAACTCGCCGGACGTACCCAACGGTGGAGATTCCAACATGGACCGTCTCCGATGATTTTTCTCCGGCGATGAACAGCCCAGACTGCAGCATGCTTGAAGCTTTAACGGCGTTACAACGTTACCTCCCGTCCAACGACCCGGATCCGGATTTCGACCCGGATCTATCCGGGCCGGACTCTCCCGTCGACGCTTACTCATGTGACCATTTCCGCATGTACGACTTCAAAGTCCGGAGGTGCGCTCGTGGCCGGAGCCACGACTGGACGGAGTGTCCGTACGCTCATCCCGGAGAAAAAGCTCGCCGGAGAGATCCGATGAAGTACAACTACTCCGGGACGGCGTGTCCGGAGTTTCGTAAAGGCGGTTGCATGAGAGGAGACTCGTGCGAGTTTGCTCACGGTGTGTTCGAGTGTTGGCTTCATCCCTCACGTTACCGTACTCAGCCGTGTAAAGACGGCGGTAACTGTCGCCGGAGAGTTTGTTTCTTTGCTCACTCTCCGGATCAGCTTAGGTGTCTTCAGAACCGGAGCCCTGACCGGGTTGATTCGTTTGACGTGTCGTCTCCGGTTCGTAGAGTGTTTCAGCTCTCGGTATCGCCGCCGGTGAGTCCACGAGATGACTCGGAGACTCAGTCACCGTGTCGCTCTATGAACGACGTCGTTGAGTCGTTTAGGAAGTTACAGTTTGAGAAGGTGAAATCATTTCCTTCGTGTTACAATAATCCGTTATCCGGATTCGGGTCGCCGAGAGGATCCATCTTGGGTCATGGGTTTCAGAGTCTTCCTACAACCCCGATCCGACCCGGGAATATGGAGACTTGGGATGATGGTTTAGAGGAAGAGCCCGCAAGGGAGCGGGTGGTAGAGTCGGGTCGTGAGCTACGTGCAAAGATGTTTGAGAAACTGAGTAAGGAGAATTGCATGGAACGTGTTGAAGCGGATCCGGATCAGAACTCGGGTGAAGCTCCTGATGTCGGGTGGGTATCTGAACTTGTGATGTAAGAGGAAAAGATCCGACCCGTACCCGGATATCAAAAATCTCATTGATAAGGCAGTAAAATCAATATCGGTTTTTTTGGGATCTCTTCTAAGGAAAAGAAGAGATCTAGAAGTGTGTTCATATTATTATTTACTAATTTCGTATTATCCTATGATAATAATAATTAAAATATGGATTTTTGTGGAGGATTTTTCTTTTTTTGTTTTGACTTTGTTGTATAGAAGTACCTAGGGTTTTGATTATGGAACATTAATATATATTGTTATAATATTTTGTGGCTTTAACTATAATGTTAAATGTAAAATATTTGTTACTATATTGTTCAATGAATGAATGCTAATTATAATTCATTATGTTTATACAGGTTTTTCTTGATCTGGTACAATTGTTTTTGCTATTAACGAGTAACGAGAAATGACCTTTTCTGCTAAAATGAGAATTGTCTAACGTTGAAATATCGTTTTAAGAGTTTTGATTGAGTTAACAATATCGAAATAACTCAAGATAGCTTTAAAACAAAATTTATACAAAAATAGTTTTCACGAAAAAATGATCAAATTTTTTTTGTTAAAGAATAAATATATATATTTATATTCTTAAGATTAAATAGGATTTAACAAACTATTTGGTGATAAAAACTTATAATTAGAATTTAAAGTTATAGAGTGATGTTTTCAGACGTGAGATTAAATTTAAAAAAAAATATTTTAATCTTTTTCTCAAAGATTATATTAGTAGCAAAAATTTTAAAAAGATATTTGAGAGAATTAACCTAATAACAAATTGGTACTAGCGATTAACTGGTTCAATAAATGTAAAATAGTGTTTGAGCAAATCATTCGATCTGACATCACAAAATACAACCAGTACGATTTAGGAAAATGAGATTGACCAATACAGTTTGTGCAACATCGCTAAGAAAAGTCGGAGTCTTGAGTAAATCATCACAATGATAAAACCTATTTAGACAAAAACCAGATGATGCAAAACTAAGTTCGGTATATAGAACTTGATTTGTTTTATCTACTATATTAAAATAAAGTCTTATTTTTATCTACTTATAAATAGTTTAAGTATGACTATTACCTAAATTTTTTATTATTTCTACTTTTACATAACTTAAATATGATTAAATATATATACTAGCCTAAAATTAAGAAACTAAATAAGTAATCTATTATTTTTTCTTTAAAATCAATTAAATTCATTTTACACTAAATTTGAATAACTAATTAATTATATTTTATTTACTAATATAAAATAATTATATATGCCTACAAATGGATATATACACATCAGTTTTTTTTGGTTTGGATTTGGTTCGGACTTCGGATTACATATTTTGTACCGAAGTTTACTTCAAATAAAGAAAAAATCGTTATATAAAATTTTCATCGATAAATTATCCGAGCTTTAGCGCGGGTTAGAATCTAGTTGAATATTAAAAGTTAGTTAAGTGTAATGTTTAAGAAAACGAGCAATCACAATTGGTAACAGATTTGACCTATGAAATATTCGGTAGTTATCATTAAGAGTTTTCGGGAGATTAAGGTAAATAAACAAATTCAGAATGAAAAGTTTGTGATATACTAATGTTATTAATGTCATCAAAACGACATATGGGTCCAATGTTAGGTATCATCACAATTGACATATTTGAAGAAACATGATATAACTAAATGCAATTTGAATGTTCATATGGGGAAGCGGCCAAATCTGTAATCAGCGAATTAATAGATTTGTGTAGGGCAATTAGCCCACGAACTCAACCCTAATGTCAAAAAGAAAAACGAATTATAAAGCATTTTTGTTATACCAGATTACTTCTATAAATATTTAAATCAGTTGTTTTCGCTAAACCTATGTATATTGCATATCTTCATTTTTTTTTTTTGAGAAATACCATAAGATAACCCTAAAAAAAATTTTGTCACAAAAATAACCTTTAAGAACAAAAATGACAAATCTAGCATTTTTTTTATTTTCAAAAAATTAATTTTTATTTTAATTTTTTTCAATTTTAAACCTCACCCCCCAAAACCCCACCCCATAACTCTAAACCCTAAGTCTAGATTAGTTAACCCATAGGTTAACAAAATGACTAATATACATTTATACCCCTTGGATTAACTAATCTAGACTTAGGGTTTAGAGTTATGGGGTGAGGTTTTGGGGGTGAAGTTTAAAATTGAAAAAAATAAAATAAAAATTAATTTTTTGAAAATAAAAAAATGTTAGATTTGTCATTTTTGTTCTTGAAAGTTATTTTTGTGACAAAAACTTTAAAAATGGTAATTTAAGAGATTTGACCTTTTTTTGTCATCAGTGATCGGCTAGTCTATTGGAAAACAACCGAACCAAATTACATGTTCCTCTAAGTTTATCCAACTTCAGTTAAAATATTGTGCATATATTGCTTTTACTATAAAAAAATTCAAACTTTTTTTATATTTACTATTTTATTGATATTATTATTCATTTTTACTTTTAAATCTAACGTGAAAATGAACTCAAATCTATTTTAAAACAAAATCACTTAAAATATATTTTTTTAATTTTGTATAATCAAATTCATTCCAACCGGGTTAATCGGATTAGTCGATTAAACATACAAAAAATCACGACATAAGAAAGCAATTTGCTTCATCACAAAAGCATTTACAAACTGTTTTTCTTATAATTAATGTTTTGCGATTACAAGTTATCTTAAAAAAAGAAAACAAATGAATCTTTAAAATCAATTTTTAACTCAAAACAAATAAAAGAACACAGCAAAAATAAACCAACAAATAATTTCAAGATGAGACCATAGAAAAGATTAACCAAACCTTGATTTTATTTCTCACTACCTTGCCGTTGGGCCATACGTATTGTTATCACCAAAAGTAAGTGAAACCGCCCCGGACGAGCTAATATAGTCACTGATGCTATATTTCCGAACAGGAGCAGTCTTCGTGTTCCTTTGCTCCTTCTCATGCAGGCTCTGTGGCTCACGAGCCAGCTCGGCGACTAAGCACTGTTTCAGATCAGACACGATCTGGTTCATCGTTGGTCTTTGTGCTCCTCTGTCTTTAACGCAAGACATTGCGATCTCTACGAACTTCCAAGCCGAGTTTGACGAGAAGTAGCCGTGAAGCCGAGGGTCCACGACGCCGTCTATGTCTCCGATCTCGAGGAAAGGCTCAACGTATTGGACAACGTTCATTTTGTCTCCGTCGTCGGTTTTCACGATTGATCTCCGGCCGGTTATGATCTCAAGGAGGACGATTCCGAAGCTGTACACGTCGCTCTTCTCGTTAAGCTTGAACGTGTTGTAGTACCTGTAAAACAAATGATATGTTTAAACCGGAAATAACCGAACAGGTGTGTTGATTGAACCGGTGGAAACGTACTCTGGATCAACGTAGCCGGGAGTGCCCATGACTGAAGTCACGACGTGGCTAAGATCGTCGTCAGGGAACACTTTGGAAAGACCAAAGTCAGCAATCTTGGCTTCCAAGTTATCGTTCAATAGAATGTTTGCTGTTTTAACATCTCTGTGTACTATTGGTGGTCTGCATCCATGGTGCAAATACTCTAACCCTGCCAAGTGGAAAAAAACAAAACCAGGTTTTAGAGCTGAACCATACTAAACCAGTGTCTGGTATGGTTCAACCTTGTGCAGAGTCTATGGCTATGTGGAGTCGCTTCTCCCAGCTAAGATCCTCTGCATTCTCGCTTGAGAGATAATCTTGCAAGTTTCCATTGGCCATGTATTCATAGATGAGAGCCGTACCGCGACCATCATCGCAATATCCAACAAACGAGGCTAAGTTCCTGTGATGTACTGTCAAAAGAAGCTCTGCCTGCAAAACATTTTACATTTAACTATAAAACAATGTTTCTGGTGTTCATTTGATTTGTTTTTTGGCGTCTTTATAAGTACCTCGACTTGAAATTCTTTGGAAACTTGAGATGATGATGATGATGATGATGATGATCCTTTAGTTTTCACAAAAGAAGCATCATTGATCATCTTTACAGCAACTTCAGTCCCATCTTCAAGGGAACCAAGGTAGACTATACCAAACCCTCCTTTACCGATCACTTTCTCGAAGTTGTTAGTAATGCTAGAGACTTCACTGTACGTGAACCTTCTCTTCCCTGAAGGCAGGAGCGGTCCTGAATAGGCTCCTGAATCCACTAGGAAAATTAAACACTCGTTTTCTTTCAGCAAACATCTATTAACAGTGAATTGAAAAATGACAAATCGTTCTTACTTATTTTTCTTTCCCTTCGCAATATGACTATGACAACCAATGCAGCAATGAGAACGGTCACTAACGTGGATACAACTATTGGCACAATGATGTTGTTCCCATCCCGACATGAACTTGAGTGACAAATGTTGTTTTCATCCACACTAGAAACATAGAGGAAATCGTCAAGCTTTAAAAAATGGTAAGAGACTGCAAAAGAATGGTTCAGAGTTTTTGACAAGAAAAAAATTATGTACCTGAGTACAAGTCCACCAGCCTTTGATCTTTTCATAAGAGCGTTTGGGATAAACCCAACCAACTTATTTCCTTTCACATTCCTGCAACACAAATCACGAGAAAATCATTTATTCATTGTCTCTCAATATATACTGAAACGCAGTCTCTGTCTCCTCAACTCACAGGTACTTCAAATGTTTTAGATCAGCCAGAAACGGTGGCACAATTCCTTTTAGGTTGTTGTTAGATAAGTCCCTGGGAAAACAATGCACACCTCTCTTAGTCTTTATAAGTAAAGGTGGAAAGTGTGTATGGCTTGTATGTATGTATGCCTGTATACTTACAGTGACTCGAGATAAGATAGATATCTAAATGACAAGGCTATTGATCCTTGTAATCCGCTTGAGCTAAGATTCCTTCACGCAGAAACAAAACTATCATCAGCAAAAAACCGGTAAATTAAGCTTTGTTTGGATGAAAAGAATGACTTACAAGGACTTGATATGATGATTAGAATTGTTGTAGATGCATCCAACACCTTCCCAAGGGAACAGTCTTGGGGAGCAAGGATCACCAGTCCAAGCCTTTTGCACGTTATATGTTGATCTTATGGTTTCTATCGCGTTAACTGCGTTAGCACGAGAAGATAGAAAACTGTGAGTTTCAGTTAAAAGATCAAGGTTCAGTAAACTTACAAGTACAAAATGAACATACTGTCTTCAACTGTGGTGGGTTTTTCATCAAGAGGTTGTGCTGTAAAGATCTCAATAGCATTAAGTATTGGTGGAAGTGTTGAATCTGAGGCCTTCTGGACGGAGATCCAGTGATCTTTACCGGTGAAAGCTCGTGAGTTAGACAATGTCATTGAGTACTCAGGAGAAGGGTTGAAAGCTCCGGAAACAGGCGAACCATTCCAGAATATCTTGATTTTTCTGCTCTCATCCTTGTTGAGATTTTCAAGTTCTGCAAAGTAGAGGTATGCATAGAACCGAGCGTCTGGATCAACTGATGTCCATGACAACTCCAATGGTTCGTCGTTGCTTTTTGGATAAGCAGCTGTCTTAATAACTTCATCTGGTGGCTGATAACCAGACTGGAAAATATCGATATAGCCAGTCGTCATGGTTGTGTTCCAAGACTCTGAAGAGTAGGGAGACCAAATACGATCATACACATCCTTTTGGTACCGTCCTGTTCCGTTCAGATATCCTGTGTCGTATCTTTGATAGAGCACCAACGAGATGTCCCTTCCAAACTCAGTACCGTAGATTGAGCTGTTCATTGGCCTTAGCTCCAAGGCTGATATGAAAGGAGTTCCTTTACCTTTGTTCACAAGGCAAACATAAACCGTCTCTGACTCCGCAAAGGTTAGTATCTCTCTAATGACGTTCTCAGAAGCGTTTCTGAATGTTACCGTGGACCAAAAGTTAACGTTTACGTAGAGATCAAACTCAGGCAAAGCTTTTTTACCGTCGTAGTTCCCGTACATAAACGTAGCTCTGATGAGATAAAGGTTTCCTTTTCCATTGGATGGTGTTAAGGTGTAGCAGTTTCTGTTTCCTTGAGGGAAAGATCTGACGTCGGCAAGCGGGAACGGCAGATTTGGGATTGCTGGGTAAGCATATTCTTCAGAGACATTCATGTTTGCTCCAGTGTTGATGTAAGGTGCGTCCCATGTGTAGCTGATGCCAGTATCAGTGTCTATGTAGTTTATATTAGGGGGTGCTCCACAATCTATGCTGATGAAACCTGGATGATCAGCAGAAAAACGTCAAGAACCATTATTAATTCCACTTACAGGTCTTTGAAACCAACCAAACTTTTATCGATAATCAAAATGCAACCCGATGATCTAAAGATACCTAGTTTTCTAATATAGAGAGGAAAGAAGAACAAATTACAACTTGTAAAATCATCTGTTCCGAAAGTGGCACATTTTCAAATCAAGACAGACAGAGAAGGAGGAGGATGAGACTCACGAACCTGCTTGGCCTTGGCCATGAACAACAATGGCAGTGGTAATGACGCCAAAAAGGATGAGAAAAACAGAGTGAGCTCCCATGTTCTTCTCCGTTTTGTAAAAAGCTCAGTTCATCATCGTCAGAGAAAAAAAGCCAGAACAACCTGCGATTAAGATAACACAGAACACACAAGAACACCTCAAAGTACAAAAGTCTACACAAGATTTAGTGGTGCTCACGACTGAAAAAAGAAAAAACAAACGCGGCGGAGACATAATATAAAAAAACGAAACACAGCTGTCAACAAATGACAAGTGAGGTCAACAACTAACAATGATAAATAATTTTAACTCCAATAAAATGGTAGGACAAACCAACGTTGAACATAGCCGACAGATACACAACAAACATCGGAGGCAGTAATTATCTTATAAAACCACGAAACTGTGGTGAACGAGTTTTTGACATAGGTGATCGGGTCAGATACAAAGACAGACAGTTTCAACCTTTAGAACCAGAAATTATAAGAGACATTATATTGTCGTTAACTTGTTATTGGTGGGGAGTATTAGAACTAAGCTTCATCTTCAACTAGCAGTTGCTTCGGAGTTTCGGGTTCATGGGAGGATGAGCTCAAAGGGAATGAAGATAGCTCTAGGTAGTCAAAGTCTTCGGTGATTCCCGCCTGAATATATTACTCATCTGTTTAAGTCTTCTCGTCGATGCTACCAAATGTGAAATCTGGAATTGATAATAAAGATCTGGAAGATACCTCTGTGTATAGATGTTCCAGCTGTTCCTTGGCTTGGGGGAAGTTGTTTGAACACCATTGTCGCAACGTGAAGATGTTATCTGAGTAAGTTCGAAAGAAATTACAAAGTCTGAACATTTTAAACTGAAAAAGTATTTCCAAGTTTTCGAAATGAGAAACCTGTCCATCTGTTAGCCGATTGGTGAGCAACTTCAATTGCAGCCCCTATCAAAATTAGAGGAGATATACAAATTGATACAGCTAGTAACAGCACAAGGTTTGTTCTTATTTAACAGAAAACAAAAGCTAGACGTTATGTAGAACTTACTCATTGCCTCTAAGGTAGCTGGGTCGTTATCAGCAAACTGCACCATCTCATTCTGCATAACAAGAAGAAAAAAACAGTTAGCAGCTTGCTAAAACATGTGAATACCTCTATGCAAATTCTGACCTTGAGCTCTCTGTGTTTCTTTTCGATATCTTTAAGTTGCGCCAGTGCCTCTGTTCGTTCCTCCTGCAGACAGAAGATCAATTCTGGTGAAAAGATGATTCAAGCATTTGTTTAGTTCTGTAACACATGAAATACTTACTGACTCTTCCCTTCCCTTCTTTAAGGCTTCACACTGATCAACAAGTTCCGCTAGCTTTTTATTACTACCCTGAAGATCAGATTCAAGTTTCTGACGAACACTCCTAAGCTGTTGGTTCAGAATAGTTTGAAGCATAACATGATAATCTATACATTCTGTTACACTCAAATTAAGATGAAGCTGTAGGTCTCACCTGATTGCCGGCACAGCTGGGAAGGCTCCAAAAGTAGACCTTCATTTGCATAATAATGAACAATGTTAAAAACAACATATAGAAGCCAACAAGGATCCGAGGGCAAGAAGACTAAGCTACTCACGGAGATGCCAATCTTGTCCTTGGCAACAAGATCATCATCAACAAGACTCTGGATAACATCTTTCACAGACTGGCTAATGACACCCTTCTTAGGCCCCATCTTCTCGAGTTCCTTTAGCTGAAAACACCATAACTTAGGTTAATACTCTAAGAAGATCAAAAATCAAAAACGCGTTTGAAATTAACAAAAGCTCACGAGGAAGAAGTCTTGAGAGTCGTAAAAGATCTGAAGCATCTTCTCCCGCTTCTCCTCCAACGAAAGACCCCTTTTCTTTGACTGATTCAAACAAGAGAAAGCACCAATTCAGTTGAAAACGAAGAGATCAAACAAAACGTTGGTTCAATAATGTTCTTCTAATCAAATCTAAACACTCGGACTAACACTGAATCTACTACAGTGATGAGTAGTGAGATGAATGCAATATCAGAGATCGTCAGGAGCAGACCAAGTGTTCGAGCAATTTCCTCAAAGAAAATATGGAATCAAATCGTGAGATCGAGCCAGACTAGGACGAAATTCAAATCAGATTTCGCCAAATCAACATGAGGATCGCAAATAAACATAGATCGAATCAAACATTACGAAATACAACAAGACTCTCACGAATCGGAAAGCACAAGCTAAGCTCAGTGAAGTGTATCACAGAATCGCCGAGAATCGCTTCATCTTCTCACGAATCATAGAGATTGTTATATTAGTTTGCGAAATATAATCAGATGTTAGAATCGAACGATTTTTACCATGACGATCCGTTGTTCGTGATGATGGGATATCTCAGAGCTCTCTGCTTACACCTTTCTCTCCTCTCTTCTTCGCTCAAAAAGTTGGAAATGAAAATTGTTGAGGAAGCCTCCAACACTTTGGGCGGGATTTTTTCCCTCGCCTCCTATCAATAATAATAATAAAATAGATTTAATTATTTTAAATTTTTTGAAATTTTCACTAGTTTCTAAGAGCATCAACATTAGTGGAGTTCATATTTTCAATTTTTTATTATTTTATTTTTTACTGTTTATTATTATTTTTTTTTAAATAATAATAATCGAACCAATGGATGGTCGACACGTATCGTGAACAGTGTTGAACCCGTTGGACAGAAGTTCACCAGGAAGAGTTCCGAAAAAATGAAATTCAACACTATTCATTATTTTAATATTTTTTTTCTGAAAATCTATGTGTGATGCAGATGCTCTAAATTCAAATTTGGGAAGCCTCTCTTGAGGTTTAGGGTTTGATTGAAATGAGTGGTAGTTTTATATATTCCTCTAAAATTAATGCTGTAAAGTTTTTTTTTTGGTGTATCTGTAAAAAGAAATTATTGTAGAACTTTGGTTATAAATAAAAGAAAATTTCATTATTTATTTGTAAATTTTGTAAATCTAAGATATAAGAGTTGATTTTGCTTTCTAAATCCCCAAAAAATTCTAAGTTATTCTATAGCACGATCATCACCTAATTTACTTTTCGCATGATGTTAAGTCAATGCAACGCATAGTTGACCGATCATACATGCACGGCTACAGTCATATATAACGCGAGAAGGTGAAGATAGGACGAGCCAGTACATACGTAGTAGTAACCCATCATATTAACCCAAAAGAAATACAAAAGATAAATAGTACATGTGAAGAAACAGTCAAATGTTGATAAAATAACACGCACGACGAGGTTTATTATAAGTTTTTTCGCTCAGGGTATTAAATTTTGACTTTGAGATCCTTATATACATCGCCCTGTTCTTGGTTTATCAAATGCATACAGGTCTGCTCCGGTTCGTGAATATAACCTGCAAGCCGTTTGCAAACGTAACCAGTTAGCAAATCCAAAAAAACAAGCGATTGATTTGTTTTGCGTAATAGATAAGAGAAGTGAATTGTTACCTTAGAGGGCCATCTCAGCCTGTAATGCAGCAAGTTCTTCTTCCTCTGCGGTCCGCTTTGGAGTAGGACGTGCTTGTTGACGCCCTGCAGGCACTGGAACTGAAGGCAATGTTGTTGTCGGCTGAAGAAGCTGCTCTTCAAGCTCTGCACCTTCTAGTTCTTCAAGCTCTGCTTCAAGCTCATCCTATCAAAGACAAAGTAGACATCTTAGAGACAAAGATCATATGGATTATGTGGGGGGGGCACAAGAATGTTACCTCGTCGAAGTCAGCTGCTGCACCGATTGGAGTGGACAATGCTTCTTGGATCTGTTTCATGTTCTCTGTTTGCTCGTTGATCTCATCCATGGTCTTGTCCACATCATCGATATTTCTGTTTAAAAAGAAACAGTGTATTTCGAGATTAGGCTCTAGAAACGTTACAAGCAACGAGTACAAGCTCTTGTTGACAAACACACAAAAAACACTTACGTTGCTTTCTGCATTGCTTTCATTGCAGAAGCACCACTCCTCAACGCATCAACAGTCTCAGTGGTTGCTTTTGCGCCTTCTAACATAATCATCTGTATGAAAAAGAGAGATACTATCACGATAAATACATCTAGTACCAGTGCTGTGATCAACAAACTTAGCAGGACACTACTAACTAAGGAAGAATATTAAAAAAAAGACTAACTTGATCATGTATACGAAGCTGGAAGTTCCCAAGCTGTTCGACTTGTTGCTCATATAACCTCTTCCTCTTCAAACACTGTATAGCCGCTGCGAACGATCAATTAATCACAACAAGCTTCAGATTCTAGATTATAAGACACATTAGAGTGATAAGTGATGACAGTCCACAAAAGAAAAAGAAAAACAATTTGGTGGTGGTTACCGCGTTTGTTCTTGGCACGAGTGTATTCTTTAGCCTTCTCAACCTCTTGACCAGCCTTCTTCAAGAGTACCTTCTCCTTCTTCTCTAACATCTCAAGAGTCTGCCATGAACAAACGTTACAACAAGCAAACAAAAACCATGAGAAAGCAAATAAATCAAAGTAACATAAACAAAACTTAGATCAATTGTATTCCAATAGAGATGGTTTTTAGTATCAAAAATAAGTCTCTAATACATACAAAAGGATTTAAATCAAACAGTAGCGAGCTCAGTTCAAAGGACAGATGGTCTTAATTCAAACCGAACATTTATGATAGATACCTCGTTAAGCTTGTCTAATGTCTGAAGAGCATTAGTCTCCTGCTTTGGTCTTCCGAACAGCCGATTCATCATGGTTACTCGAGGATCTTGGTTTAATCACCGGCTATGAAGAAAACCCCCCAAATCGATCTCTTATTCCCTAACCGAATCGATCGCAGATCACTAGAAATTAGTAAATTATATTAAAAAAGAATTAACCCTAATTAGGAAAACGATCGATCAGTATATGAATCGTTTAGGCTAGAATCAGATGAAAGATTCAAAGTACCTGGGGGGGAAGATCTTAGGACTTGCTGGTTTGGTTTGGTTTTGTTCTTCCCGTGTTTGTGTTCGTTCACAGGAGATTAATAAGATCGAGGGAAAGAAGGAAGGAAGGAAGCAACTTTCCCTTTTTGTTTCATACGCGTTGATGCTAAAATCGTGATTACACGTGTCAACGGTTAATTGGTTTAATGTTATCTGTCCCTTGTACCAACGTAGTAGGCAATAATTACTGATGGGTTGGTAGTTTAACCAAACTTCAATCGTATTTGAAACTAAACCAGTATCTCTCTGTCTTTTTACAAACCGAACGAGACCGGTTTAGTTTACAAACCGAACGAGATCGGTTTAGTTTACAAACCGAACGAGACCGGTTTAGTTTACAAAATAAATAGTTTAGTATAATAAGATGGGTAAATCTCTCCAATAACTATTTTTAAGTTTTTGTCATCAAAATAATTATTAAAAATTAGCAAAATAGTTTATTTATTTTAATTTTAAAAATTTTAAAATATATTTTTATTTTGTAAAATTTTAGATTCACTCCAAAATTTCATCCATAACTTTAAATCATAAGCTTAGATTAGTTAATCATAAATGTATATTTATATTATTTAATAAAATTTATTTTGATTATTTTTTATTAGAATTGTTTTTATGACAATTTTTTTTGGGGATTATACTATGGTATTTTCTAATAAGATTTAAAACTATATTTTATTTGTCATTTTTATCAAATTAAATAGCTAAGGAAAACTAAAGATAAATTTAATGACAGAATTTTCTTCACATTTGGTCAAAGTATCTAAACCAAACTAATTGAAAAATCTGCATTCCTATGCTTACTTGTAGGCTTGTAGCACAATGTCAATAATCAACCCCAGTTTAATTAGGTCAGCCAAAATTACAAAACAATATCAAACAATATTCCATAATCTGCTGAAAAAAACAATACTCAATAATCATGTTATCTCCATAACAAAAAGACACTAATTCATAGGAACAAGAATCACCAATGAGCCCTACGTCTTTCGATATTCCCGACCACAGCCTCTCGGACACCAGAACACGACGGTCTCTGCACCCTAACTCCACCCACACTCCTCCTCCACCCACTTCCCGCCGCATTAATCTCCGGCCTCTGTCTCGGCGCGCTACGTGACCTCAGCTTCCCCCTGCAAGACGTCGTATCCGCCACCATAAAGTTCGAATGAAACTCTCCCGACAAGAAACACAACTGGTGAGCATCCACCTCCCCCTCCGCCTCCGCTTCTCCGCCGGAGCAGCATACGTTTCTTGCGGGAGACCCTCCGGCGTAACGAGGTGTGCTCTGCGCCGTGGGGAACTTACTGCTGCAGTCTTCCCATTCAGGTTTAGGCATTGATAGACGCGGTGGGACGCGACCGGAGAGAGGTGAAGAGAGCGTGCGTCTAAACGGGTTGTCTAAAAAATCCGAACCTGATAAAACGGGTACTCGGATCCTATAGTGTCCGGGTCGGATCCCTGTGTCTACCTCTACTATTTTAGCTGTCTCTTCCCCGTTGCTTCGGTTTTCTAAAGATCCAGAGAATCTTTCCTGTAAAAATGTACCAAGATTTTTTACAAACTAGTTAGAAAAGTTTTCATCCTTTTATAAATAATGTTAAAATAACATAAAAAGTGTTAATCTGTTACATCAAGGTTTTCTTTTACAATTTTGAAAAGACTGACATAAAGGTTACTGAATTATTTCTGTAATAACTCAAAAGTTATGTAAGCATAAAAAAATTACATTGTTCATATTATTAACAAAAAAAAACAATGTTCTAAAAATCTTTATGAGATCATTATGTGTTTTATAGAAAATTATTATTTAAAAACTAAACAAGTGTCTAAACCGATATTTTTAACGCCAAAATCGATTTTTAAAAAAATATTTTTTAAAAAAAAATTGTTTCGGTCATATCCAATTTGCCGATTAGTCGGCCAACTAAACATCAACAAAATCGATTTCTAGAACCCTGCAAAAAGGTTTAGAAGTTTAATTTTGATAAAAATCTATTTTATCTTTGATGTATCAAATTATTCAAGTCTAAACCGGTACTTAACCGACTCTGATATGCATAAAACAGGGCACGGTCAAACCGGAAAGTAAGTATGTACCGTGGACTTTCTAGCCGGAGCAGCGTTTCCTATACGGCGAAGAGCTCGTTGAAACTTAACAGTGGCCTGAGCTCTAACAAGAGCCTCCATACTCCGGAGAGTCGCCGCCGCTTGCTTCCGTACCAAAAACCCTCTCACTAAAGCTTGTATCTTCACCACTCCTTTCAATGCTCTCAACGCTTTTCTCGCCTTCAACATTAAACATCATGTAACGTCTCACTTTTATAACAATAATAATATTATTAAGTAACGGTTACGAATATAAAAAAAAATGTTAGTACCAAGTAGCCTCTAAAGGCACATTGGATCTGCATAGCGGCACGACTCTCACGGCTTCTTAGCGGACCACTCTTACCTTGACCCGTGAGCCTAACAACCGCAGCCGCAGCTTTAGCCGCCGCAACCGCTGCGTCAGCGGCAGCAGCTGTGGCCGCAGCTATTGCAACTGCATGCGCTCTACGCTCTATCTCCTCCTCTCCTGCCGCGTAGAACGACCTTAGCCACGCAGCTTCTCTCTCGGAGATGTTAGGAGGTATGGTCTCGTAGCTGTCGCATAGAGACACTCCAGCGAGTGAAGAGCGGTCGATGCGGTTAGAGATGGTGCCCGAGCCGGAACATGAGGATGGTTTGATTCCAAATAAACCCTTGAACCACCTTGTGGCTCGACCCATTCTCTCTTTAACTCTGTGGTCAATTTTGTGAGATTCTGTTTTTCACAATGATGCTAGTTTGGTTTCATTTGGTATATACAGTTTTAGAAAAACATTTTTTTTTGTAAATATATGAAAATTAAAGATACGACGAAGTATGCGTACGATTGAGACAAGCGATAGGGTCCAGTCCATTGGTGTTTTATATACTGTAAAGTATTGGATGCTGCATAACTTATGTGTTGTCCATTGTTTTCTACATATTATGCTATATGTATATGCCTTGAAAACCCAACTTATTAACTTTGTATAAAGTTCTTCTGATAAAAGGGAAAAGTTGCTGTAAAAACAGTGTAAAAGATTAACGCTCTTGGCCGCCTTCTAAAATTATAAGCAAATAATGATAAATATATATATATAAGTGATAAAATATATTCACAATAATATGAGAGAAATATTTTAGGATAGTTCTAAAAAATTTTTATCATAAAAATAGTTTTAAAGAGAGAAAATGACCAAAATAATTAAATAATATTAATATACAATTATACTCTTATTATTAACTAATCTAGATTTAGGGTTTAGAGTTTTTGGGTAGAATTTTGGGGGTGGATTTAAATTTTTAAAAATAAATATTAACAATTTCAAAAGAAAAAAAAACTATTTAGGTAACTTTTTTTTCTTAAAAACTATTATTGTGACAAAAACTTTTTAAAAACTATTTAAAAGAATTGTCCATAATATAATTCAAAGTGGTGACATATGTAATTAAGGAAAATAATCAGATTTCTACTCATTCTTTAAAAGTTATATCACTTATGAAGAACATTTATTGCGTATAATTCCTTTTTGAGAAATGGTCCTATATAGACCCAAACCAAGTTTTTCTTCCAAATATAAACTTCAAAGCCCAACTTCACAAAAATGTTTCATTTAATGATGACAAGTTACCTTCTTACCCCAATCTAAATTTAACCTAATTTAATTATCATTTTGAAAATAGTGTTGCTCGGCCAAGCTTTCTCGACGAAGCTGTGCCGTCTCGTTCTCCGTCGTCTCACCTCTGCATCACCGTTCGTCGTCTTGCCTCCATCGTATCGCCTCCGCCGTCTCGCCTCCACCGTATCGCCTCCGCCGTCTCGCCTCCGTACGGTCGTCCATCATCCTCTGTCGTCTGAGCCTTTGCGATCTGTCATCTTCGATCTGTCAATGTATCTAGTGTCTCCAATCTGATCAAGGTAACATTATTTCTGATCTGATCAAATTAACATCATTTCAAACTTAAGATTGGATTGAAAATACTTAGTGAGATTAACATAATTTCTGATCAAAATAAAAGATTGGATTCAAACTTAACATTATTTCTTATACGCTGTTGCCATTGAAACTTTCTAGTTGTTTTGAAACTTAAGATTGATTCTCTTCATCTTCACTTTCTAGACTCACAAATTTACTTAAATGTCTCTCTGGTTGGTCGTTTTGAGATTTGCTTGTGATTTTTAATAGATTTTCAATCTATTGCTGAAGTGTTTTGTGTTCTGGACAATGGAACTCAAAAGGATCTCCCCAGTGGGAGTTTAATGTTGATATGAACAGGAATGCATCTTCTATTTACCTAGAAGAAAATCTTCAGTATGAAGATTTGATTAAGATGGTCTCAGAAGATTTTAGTGTTAAAGAGGAAGAAATCTGTTTGAATTATGGGATTTCATTGGACTTCAAATGTTTTGTTAAAAAATATCCTCCAGTCTCCATAGGCAATACTCGCCAACTCAGAAGTTTCATTGGAAAGATCAGAGCATTTGATGGAGTCTCTCGGTTATGTGTTAAGGTTTGTGTGATTTTCTTCAACTAAATTATTCAGGAAAGCCTTCCTATTTATGTATTAAACCTTCCAAAACAACTTGTCTTTTTGCAGGTTATTACTGATTCTGCAATCTTTAACAAGCAAACTACTGATACATTTTCTTCTCCAGTTCCTTTGAATGCTATTCCAATTTTTGGTTCTACTGTGCAGGTAGAAAATCAGGTACATTTTTTCTAATTTTGTTTTGTTTGTGTCCGTATGATTTTCTGCAACTAAATTGTTCACGATAACCTTCCTATTTATGTATTAAACCTTCCAAAAAACTTGTTTTTTTGCAGGTTACTACTGATTCCGCAAGTTTTAACAATCAAACTGCTGCTACATTTGCTTCTCATGTTTCTTTGACTGCTATTCCAGTTTATGGTTCTACTTTTCAGAAAGAAAAACAAGTAAATCGTTTCTAAATTCTTTTTTGTTTGTGTTTGTATATTTTCTTTAATTAAAATATTCAGGATAGCCTTCCTAACCATGTACTAACCCTTCCTAAACGACTTGAATTTTACAGACTCTTCCTCGTCAAGGTGTCTCTGCAGTCCCTCTTAATCCTATGCATTTTGGAAGGCTCTCCTGAATGAGTATTATGCTTTTCAACTTTTGGTTATATTGATGATTATTATGCTCTCTAAATATTCAAATGATTTGTAATCCCCCAAAAATGCAGATATCAATCCTTAGTTTTTGATCTCATTTCATTTTTTTAGTTTAAACTTCTTTGCTAGAAAGAAACACACTAATATTCAACTATTCTGGAAACCCATCCAGAAATTTCAAAGTTCTTTCCAACGTTTATAATATATACTTTATGCTTAAATACATTTATGTTTTAGTTTCTACCAGATGATTATCCTCAGCCTAGCTGTTAAACCACCTATCTTACTAAACTGAACACTTGCATTGACATGCGTTCAAATCCCCTTGAAATATCAATATTATTTTTATTTTTTAATTAAATAAACACCAATGGGTTATATTTATGGGCAAATATCTCAAATAACACATTTTGAAGTTTTTGTCACAAAAATAACTTTCAAAAACAAAAATGACCAAACTAATCCTTTTTATTTTCTTAAAATTAATATTTTTTATTTATTTTTTCAGTTTTAAACCTCACCCCCAAAACCCCACCCGATAACTCTAAACCCTAAGTCTGGATTAGTTAACCCAAGGGGTATAAACGTATATTTACCCCCAAAACTCTACCCCATAAAAATTATTTTTGTCATTTTTTTTCTTAAAGTTTATTTTTGTGACAAAAACTTTTTTAGGTCTATCTTAGGGTATTTCTCTATATTTTTTTACTTACATCACTGAACAATATAATATTATTTAGCGCCACACCTTATTCCCCCTTTCCCAGATATCTCAGGTTTGATCATTAGTTTTTGATCTCATTTTATGTTGGTTCATTTTATTTGATGGTTACGTAATATTTTGACCAGACCAAATACATATACGTTTTGGAAGGTTGTCCTGAATGAGTATTATGCTCCAGAATATACACATAATAGTATCCTGAACAAGTATTATGATATCCTGAATTAGTATTATGCTTTCCAGAGAGATACACACCAACATTCAACTATTCTGGAAAACCATCAAGAATATACACATAATAGCAAACAGAACATATCTAAGATAAAAATGCGACATGTTCACTTTTGTTAAACTTCATTGAAATCTTTATCCATAAACTGGTCAAAGATCTCACAACATAACTTGCTGCTTAAGTCCATCGCAGTGGCATCATTTATATTGGTCATGTCTTCCAATCCCAATGGCCTGCATTCTAGCATCTTGACAACAAAGAGGCCACAATTGAAATGAAAATTTGTTTTTGGTAAACATTTTGCTTTCTCAACTTGAAATGGAACAATCTTCTCAAAATTTATCTCTTCACCAATATGTTCCATCAAGAGGGCAGGAATCAACACTGTCAAATACCAAATATAATGTAGAGAGTAATACATGACATAAGTTATCATATAAGACTGTGAAGACATGTGATTGTGTTGCAGAAAATTATTCAATTAATAAGAGTTTTTACCTGCCAGATTTCGAATTTGGGGAACATCAAAGTTGATATTTGCTTCTCGGAGACCACAATGAAAAATTGTGAAACTATTCCTGAAACTAAACAAATCCTTCCTGAATTTAAGAAAAAAAAACTGAACAGTTTCACAAGCACAAACAAGAACATGTGTAAACCATTCATGAAACTAAACAATTCCTTCTTGAAATTTTACATGCACAAACAAGAACATGTGTAAAACCATTCATGAAACTAAACCACCCGATTTTCTGGAAACCATTCCTGAAACTAAACAAATCCTTCCTGAATTTTTAAAAAACTACACAGGTTCACAAGCACTAGTGCAATCCCATAAGAAAATTCACTAGTCTACCAAAGATATAATATATACTTCACTTCTAGTAACCTTGAAAATTTTACATGCACAAACAAGAACATGTGTAAAACCATTCTTGAAACTAAACCACCCGATTTTCTGGAAACCATTCCTGAAACTAAACAAATCCTTTCTGAATTTTAAAAAAACTACACAGTTTCACAAGCACTAGTGCAATCTCATAAGCAAATTCACTAGTCTACCATGTGGAATTCTCTTATAGAAAACCTCATTGGCTGTGCACCGAAGTGAAACCAAACCTCATTGTCTTTGACGGTAACTATGTTTTTTGTGAGAATGATGTAGACAATCTTTGCTGATAAATTCATTCCTCTCTCACTAAGCCTTATTACAAGTCCCATAAACGACTCTCAAACTTTTCTGATCTCTTTTCTTGTTCGAATACTCTCAACAATCTTGATATACGCAGAGGTTGAATGTTGGTTTATTGAGACTCTTTCTTTTGGCTCTGAACCAATAGGGTACTTCAGCCCAGACAGCGCTAGTCTTGATGGTATTGATTCTCCCATCTTGTTTCTATTCTATCCTGCGTAGACAAGGAAAAAAAATTCAAAATTTGTTATCATTCGATTATCTGGAAAGCTTTCCTGAAACAATACAAATGCTTCCTGAAATGAAAATTCAAACTTTCATCGGCACAAACAATCAAAACAATCGACTCTTTGACTTATTCTTTCTAAATTGAAACACAGTAATATGGTTTTACTAATTGATATTCCTAAACTCAACTTCAAAAACAACACAAACTCACAACGCACTGTGGAACTTTTCTGCCTCGACGAGTTGCAACTTCTCAATGTTGAATTCTTGTAATATCATCACATTCAGCAGTATCAAAATCAATTTCCTGAAGTTAAGCAGACAAAAATTCAAAACTCTCAAAGACCAGTCCTATGTATTAACTAGCGGTGGCTACACAAACGAAATCTTAGAAGAATCTTAAGATCCGAAGATCAAAGTATAATAGTTGCGCATTATTTTGAAAGAGATATCAAAGGTCAACATTGAGAGAGAGAGAGAATACAGACTTCTTCGATGGAGACGGAGATATCGTTGGTGTTTTACCAATTGATCTTCCTAAACCCAACTTCAAAAGCAACACAAACTCAAAACGCACTCGGGAACACTCGGATATCGATAATAGTTTCAGATCTAGAGAATAGTTTCGGATCTAGAAAGCAACAAAATCAAAGGTTTTGAGATACCTTTGTGCTCCCAAATCGAAGCAGCTTTTTGAGAGAGAACTGAGAAATAGTAGTCGTGAGAGAGAGAGAGAGAGAGTCGTGAAAGGGAAGAGAATCGTCGCCGGTAAAAATCGAAGATGGTTTTTTTTTATCGTGAAAGGGACAGAGACAGAGTCGTGAGAGAAAGATCGAAGATGGTTTTTTTTTATATAAACAAGGGTAGTTAAGTCTTTTGACCAATTAATGAATGTTATTTTTGTCTCTTTTAGCTTCCCGTTCTAGTTTTGGGATAAAAACTAGAAAGAGTCTATTACGGAGAATTGCCCTTCCTTTTTTCTTAAATTTTTAAAAGCTATAAAACAAAAACATTATTATTATTTTTTTTGCTAAAAACAAAAACATTATTATAGAACAAAAGTAATAAATATTCTCGTTTATTCATTTTATTTCGTTCTACTTATTCTTTTCCTACTCATTCATATTTCTATTTTAATGGTCACTAGCTGCATATAAACCCAAGTGAACTAATCCGATTGTAAGATAAATACATAATGATTTAAGAAAATGTCGCTATACATCAACTAGAGTGTTGTTTGCTACAAAACATAGTTAGCATAGTCCAAACACACTAAACTATGTCACATTTCATCTACATGCTACGGTTATATATTTATTTGTTTAGAGCAGATATAGTCCAACTGTCCAAATGATTGCATATAATTTCATTGTGAAATTACGTTCCCCTTTTATTGGGAGAGAAATTATTGAAGTAAAAGAAATAGTTTTTTGATAAAACAGATGGTGCAGGCAAGAGATTCCAACTTACTGGAGCCTCTATAACATGTCAAATCAGTTCACAGCATAGGTCATTTTCTCTACCCAAAACTCTGTAAAGTTGAAAACGAAACTTTTTGAGACTTGAGACTTGACACCAACCCCTTATAATATTTTTATTTACTTAACGAACAAAAGGAATATTTATCTTACACTTCTTCATCCTTTTCTTATGTTGTATACTCAAAGATCATTCAGATATACTTTATTAGGTAAGGACATTATAAGTTCAACTTACATCAATTAGTGATAATAGATTACCTCTAATCACTTATATGTTAGTTAAGTAATTAACATCCTCTTCACAGTTAGTTTAAACAATTACGAGAATATCCTAATAGGCTAATATCATGTGGTTTTGATGCATGTTAATTATGATTTATCATGAACGTCAAATATAAAAGTAATTGATAACATGTAAATTTATTTTTAACTTACCTGATTGTGTAAGACTTTCAGTCACTGTTAACATATAGAAGAAATAGTATATCTTAGATATTATTATCAAATATTGTATATTTATTATATAAGATATTTGCATATATTTCTAATATCTAGATTAGGTAATATTACCAGTATAAATACGTTTGTAACTTAATTATAACCACTATGAGAGTCAATATACCATTCTTCCAATCTTCTACTCTCATCATTATTCAATAGTAAATCAGTGAAAAGGAGACCAATGTTCATAATTTTCTTTAAAACATCATTTCATGTTGCTCGATGCCAAATGTGAATTTTAATGAACATTTTTATATACAACAAAAACATTTAACATATTCCTACAAAAGTTAACTTAGAGCATGTGCATTGGTGGTCCTTAGGCGAAGATTTTTAAGAACAGTTAATGACATGTTTCTTAATTAAGAAATATGTCCTTAACTATTCCTAAAAACTTCCGCTTAAAAGACCACCAATGCATATGCTCTTAAAATCTTCCTGGAGATGTTAGTATAGATAAGAATTTCCACCAATGTCAACTTTTTTTTGTCAAAACCACCAATGTTCAATTAGCTAGAAATATCAACTATACAAGAACAAAAGAAAAAAACGCAATTTCAAACGTTTACTCAGAGAAGATAAAAAAAGCAGACGATGAAGGGAATCTAGAGCTGAGGTCACGTATCTCTTACATATTTACGGAACTAA
Organism: Moricandia arvensis; assembly: GCA_905132765.1. Classification (NCBI taxonomy): domain Eukaryota; kingdom Viridiplantae; phylum Streptophyta; class Magnoliopsida; order Brassicales; family Brassicaceae; genus Moricandia; species Moricandia arvensis. Next base: position 45,878 of record CAJHQP010000336.1, on the reverse strand, counting down.
AAAAAAGTCTTCGACATGTTTGAATTTGACAATGTCCATCCCTTCCCTTGCGGTCCTTCTTCTTTAATTCATCGTACACTTGGTCGTCGTTTTTGCACGTGAACTTTTGTTATATGCTCATGGATCATCCTTCTTGCAGATGTTTGGGTTAGAAAACAACATGTAAGAGAATTGGAATGGGCTGTATCCAAAGACTATGCCTCTAATGCCCATTTTGGTTTCACTAGGTTTTTTTTTGTTCCATGTCTTGTAACTGATTAGTGTCATCATTTTAAATGGTTGGTTGATGTTTTGTTATTGTTGATTAGTATGCGTTCATTTAAATTCAAAATAATGGCATTGAACAATGTTCATTTTTATTTTACATGACGAGTAAGTTAAAACTTTTTGGGCTACATGAGTCTTTGAAATGGGCTGATTCCTTCTCCAGTAAACTGAAAGCCTATTTTTACATGTATTAAAGTCTCAATATGGTTAGGCTATGATGCAACCATTTCAGAACCACATTGAACAAGACACTTATAAGGAATTCAATTAGAGTTTTAGAGTCTAAACCTGTTGACATCAGTAAATGCACACTTCACTAGAGGTTCCACGTCTTATTGTTCCTTTTGCTATCATTAGCAACAAATCTTTATGAATTGGTTTGGTTTCTGGTTCAAGTGTAACGAAAACAAGAAATGAAACGTTTCGGATAATAAAAGTGTTCTATAAGAGCGATCGGTTTCTCTTCCAAATCATAAAAGTTTTGGTTTTATCTCGGCATGGATGTTGTGTAAAACTAACCAAAGGTATCAAAAGTCATTATCTCAAATGGAATGTGTCAGAAGCCCACAGTTTGAATGACCATTGGGACGAAACTAAAATTAAATATCGTGGTTTTGGGACTGGGGAGGATTACGGGCTTCGGTTGAACCTCCTAGTATTCAAAAAAAAAAAAGTAACGAGTTGGTGAATGATCCTTCAAATAGAACCATATACGTGATTGATGATAATGTGAAAGAGAAACAAAATTAAAGTTCGAGATGCAATCTAACTCCAAGCAAGATAGTAGAAAGAACAACATTAGCATATACACATTCATATATATGTATCATGATCGGTCATCTGTTTTTCTCCCTTTAAGGTCAAATCGCGCTTGGTAATATAATGAAAGTCAAATTAGTGGGTCTACATATTTCACAATCAAGACATGTGAATCGAGGAAAGAAAGAACAAGAAGACTGAGAAAAAGAGCCCTAAAAAGAGCACGAAAAGGGTAACATGTGGAGAAAAGAGTGTCCCACAGGCAAGTCATGTGTTCATAAATCTTAGTTATGACATCCAATTGAAATTAATTGATATTTTTATCATTTATACATGCAACTAGCTATATATAAGTATTATCTATTTAAAATATATTTTGTCAGTAAGTTATCAAAAACAATATTATTTTTTGTGTGGTTGATGCAAGTTCTAAATGGATTCTCGCGCTAATTAATCTGGTACTGAATTCGAATGTATGTTATGATAAGAGTTTAACTAGTTTGGGGGTAAATAGATTGTTTCAAGTTTTATAGATCATTTTATAGACCACATAGTTATGTATGTATGACATATGCATGAATTTTAATACAAGTAATCTCTATGACACGTGCTAGTGTTATATATATAGATTAGTACATTATCACACATGTAATATTTTGCATGGATATACATTTAATTTCATATAATGAACCACGTAGTTATATATGTATGACATATGCATGAAATTTAATACTAGTCAATCTCTATCACACTTGCTAGTGTCACATTATCACACTTATGTTTCATAGAGTTTTACCTCCTTTTACAAAACCGAAATGTATGAAAATATTTGAATCTTGACTGAACTAGTCTCAAGATTTTGTCTAGGATCATGTATGCATAAAGTACGATCACCACTAGTAACTTAGGTCTCTTTAAAATTTGTGGAGTAGCTTATCTTAAAATGGGTTTATGTCACCTCTAGATCATTTATTTTGAGGGTTATAAGACAATGATGGGTATGAGATTGTGAAGTGTTGGTTATAAGGTAGACAAATAAATTAGGGCATTGACCAAAACATGGTTGTGTAGGCTCCCATGTATGTGCATGTGTTTTGGTCTATCATGGCATGGTGGTTTGGTTAATGTTCTTTACATTTTTTTATAAATTATTTATTTTGGTGTTATGTTATATGTTTGGGCTCTTGTATCACATGTTTGTCCACTATTAGATATATAAATTGGGATGGATTGTTACCATAAATGAAACCCATGTGACATGAAAAGATAGTTTGTGCTTATGGTCATGCATATTTAGATACACTCACACATATATATATATATAGTTCGAACTAGATGTTTATATACAAATCTATTGAGAGGTTGAGCTGATCCACTAAGAAGTATAAGCTATAAAATAACTTTGACTTATAGATGCATTAATATACACATCCCAGTTGCAATATTTCTATACACACAGTATCGATCCAAACAGCATCCACCAAGCTTCTAAGATGGACTTGTCCCCAATCAATTATTCGATAGCTTTCATAGTATTAATTTACATTATCAATTTATCAGTAATTAGTGCACTGAGGCTTTTGCATGATTCTTTGAGAATGTGGACTACTACCACAGCATTATAAGCACTCAAAATGTCAAATATTAAATATGATTAAAAACAAACAAACACAAAATCAGTGATATGATAAACTAAGTTTTCTCCCAGATATATTCGATTTTTCAAATTAGAGAACATTCACAAGAATGTTGATTATTTTTTAACCCGCGAAAGTATAGATCTTCTTACCATTTTCTAGAAAAGATATACTAATCTATAGTCCTTCAATATTTAAACTAACGATGTCGTTCCTATAGCTTTTTCTTTTTTTTTATGCCATCAAGTTATACTTAAGCATCATATAGGAACGTTTATTGTATTGCTAAAACTAGATATCATATCATATATATGAAAAATTATTTAAACTGATATAGAATCACTCAACTCTAAACACATACCCTACATAGTACTTTTCATAACCAATTTAATATCTAAACGTTTACAATAACATGAAAACTTCTGATTTGACTTAAAAACAAAGAAACAAATAGTTTGCATTTTTTAATCTCACAATATATCCCGTAATACTTTTATAGATGATTGATATCTAGCACACACCGTCTTATACCAATCACAACATATGTATGTAATATCGCAATTTAAAAGATTCCAAATATATAACTATAATTTTATTTACATTTGGTAATAATCAATTAAATTTAACTAATGAGAAAGCACATTACTGTACAAGTTATGATAGCCACATCGTGGTGGTGCAGCGGTTTTCTTTGGACAAGAAATCGTTATGTTGGTTTATGCCAAAATCGATTATTTATAATGTAAAATTACTAGTTTTTCATGTGGTAAAATGGAGTGGATCTTTAACTCTCACATATAGTAATCGAGTTTACCAATCACGGAGGAGTAAAACTCATAAAATTATTTATTCCACCGGATATCTTTGGTTAATAAAAAAAATCAAGTTAAGATTGATCTAGCATGACTACAAACCTATAGAAAACGGACTACTTCGGATTAGTCCATTAAACATCAAGGTTTAAGAAAATCTAGGAATGAGTTTATTTAAATACTAGTGTGAGGAAGATACAAGAAGAGATGTAGACGTCAGTAAATAAAGGGAGGCCCCCTCGTGTGGAATGCGAGCAGTACACTCCAATTATATAACTCGTGCTCTGTCTTAAGTTGTGGGACATCTGCCACTGTTCTGCTTCTACTTCAGCTTCTCTCTCTCTCTCTATCAACCACTTTTGTCCTCTCTATCTCTCTCCCCACACACATTTGTTAGCTATTTTTGGGGCAGTAAAATTAATTTCTTCTTCTTTTGGCTCCAACCTTTTCTTTCTTACTTGATCTATATATTTTCACCATTTATTACTCTTTCACATGTATCAGATTCCTTTTTCACGGAAATAGTATCTTTTTCATTCTAGGTGATTCAAAATAGATTCAGGGAGACCTAGGGAAATAGGTCTATACTTTCTACTTATAACACCTAGATAGCTATGTAGAGGTTTGAATAAAAATTCAATGCATGTTAAAGTTAGTACTTAATTCTTATCCGAAGTTTCAGAGATGCTTATGTCACAAACTCACAAAGTTTTTTTTTTATCATAACTCACAAAGTTATTGTTTTATCCTATCGGGTTGATAGTCAAATGTGTTGATTTTAAGAATAATCAATACATCAGTTTGCAAAATGTGATATATCATGATAAGACCTTTTTGTTGTAAAATGTGATATATCATAATAAAGATTGATTCTCAGTTGGTTGGTTTGAATTTTACTTGTATTTTTCAAACTCCTGTAATTTATTGGAAAAACAAAACTTAAAGGCTTCTTTCACTGTTTTCAAATTTTGTCTTTTTCTCAATTTTTTAAAAAATATTGTTTCAGATTATAATTCAATACTTCGATAATTGGTACCCAATTTGTCACATAAAATTGTAGTAGTACGAAGTTACTCTGCAAGGAGGAAGTACCACCCATTTTTATCTAATATCAATGGATATCGAATTAACTATTATGGTTTTTATGAAATAATATATTTTTATTGTGCTTCACCAATGTAAGCTATAATATTTCAGAAAGAGATGTATCTATGAACACTATGATGTACAATAGTAGGTATTATGGATCGCAGCTGGGCATTCTATTTTTATCTGACTTATAAATGTGGTACTTGCTAATAAGTTAATTATTTCACAGACCCAAATAAACAATTATAGCACTAAATGATTCAATATAGTGTAACTCTTATAAAATCTTTCCTAACACCACTAATCAAGATATCAATATATGCTGGTTCTTTATAAAAAAAAGAGATCAGGCAATGCTTAAAGTGACACATAACATCACAACGATTTATCTCTGTGAATACAATCAGTGATTAAAAGGAAAAAACGAGAAGATTCTCAGTTGGAAATTGATGCTTGGTTAATACAGGGAGTAACAAGTTTTTTTGTTAATGACAAGTTTTATTTTTTCAGTGTAGAATTTAGTTAACCGTGCTTTATCAAAACTTAGCCTATACTTAGTGACTGTAACAATAGTTAAGTACTGTATTTTGTAGTGTTACAGGGGAAAGAACATAAAAACTCCTGCTTATGTTTAAGTATAAAACTTTATACAATATATATCATTTATAAGAATATCTCCAATCTATTGCTATTTTCATTTTTATAATATCATTAAGAAGTTAAGTTGTTTTAATTCACTTCTATTTTTTTCTATAATAATTTTTTTTTATTTTTTCTCTATTTATAGAGTAAGAAATAATATTTCCCTATTTTTATTTTATATTTAAATATTGTTATTCTAGAGAATTATACTGAAACATATTTTACCTATATTATAAAGTTTATTTATTTTATAAATGAAAACAATAAAATATATTGAAGACGGTCTAATACGAAATGTAGAATTATATGGATAAACATTTTTAAATTATGTATAGTAATAGATTCTAGGATGAAAAAGATATGATGAGATGATGCAATGGTGTCCTTGGGACTTGATCTCTCTCAAAAACAGCACTCTAGTATTATAGGGAATCCAAAACGTTCATTCAGACCTGTCTGAATCTTAGAGACACAAGTCTTTGTTTCCTACAAGGCTGTCACTTTTCCAAATTACCATATTTCTCCCTTTCCCTTTTATCACCCATAACACGTATTTTTCCATTTTCCCCTATTTATTAAGACCTTTTTGTTTTATTTTATTTTCATCTTTTTTTTTGTTTTTTCCCTCTACCATCTTAATTTACAAATATTTCAAAATAAAATTGTTTTCTGAATTCTCTGTCGCTCCAGCTATATGGTCCCAACATATTTTGCCTCAAATTAACGTTTTCAAAATTCCATGTTATTATTTTGTGCATTTATTTAGACAACTCACAATCACAAATTAAAACATTGGCATATGCAGAAACTAAAAGCAGAAATCAAATTTCACTATAGACGCCCAATCATAAGAGCATAAAAAAATAAGGAGAGAAACAAAAAAAAGGTAAGTACAAAAAAGGAAGAAATGTTAATTTTTTTTTGTTTTCGTAGACTGAAATGTTAATATTTTCAAGAAAGACAAAACTTTCTCTTTCTATTAAAAGAGAGGAAAAAATAATTATAGTTATAATTAACTTAATTATATTATAATTTTTTAATACTAGTGAAGCACCGTGATGCGAATCAACGGTTGTCTCTCATCGCTCTCACCGTCAGAATCAGCCACCGTCTTAAGTAGGTCGTTCACTACAGAGTCAGCGCATGTTAGCGACTGCGCCTTCTTAGCCTCCGCTTCCCAATCTGTGGTCCCCACCACGTACATCATAAGACCGGCGCAGCTAATCTGCGCAGCAAGAAGTCCTAACCAAAGCCCATTAAACCCAAATCCGGCCCAAAACCCAAGACCCACAGCCACCGGCATACCCACCAGATAAAACGCGCCAAGATTCACATTCGCCGCTGTACACGGCCGTGCCGTCCCCCTCACGACGCCGCAACCCACCGTCTGAGGACAGTTTCCGATCTCACACAAACCCAATATCGGAAGCGCCGCCGCAGTTAACCGGAGTATCTCGTCGTCTTTAGTGAAAACCATCCCCCACGCATTTCTAACCGAGTAAGCAAACGCCGCCGCGGTGATCCCCGTCGCCGCCGCGAAGACGATAGAAACCGTCGCTGACACCTTCGCCGTCTTGGGACGGTTCGCTCCCAGCTCGTTCCCGACGCGAGTCGACACGGCGAAGCTTAAAGAAGACGGGAATACATAGAGAAACGACGTCGTTTGTATCAACACCCCCATGGCCGCCACCGTCGATCTCGGGTTCACGAGCAACCCGCAAAGAACGATCATGATCTCGTACCACCACCACTCCAAACACACGGAGACGCAGCTCGGCCCCGCGAGGCGGAGCAGAGGAGCCCAACCCTGGAAACAGTCCAGGGTCGGGTCCGTCCAAGTGGGCACGTGCAGACCACGTGCCCACACGTAAGATATCAAGAAACCAACCACGAATAGGTTGGTGACGGAGGAGGCGATCGCGACGCCTTTTAAACCTAGTTTAAGGTAAGAGACGAGGAGAACATTAGCCGGGATGTGGAACACGGCGCCGGAGAGAGAAGCTAGCGTAACAGGGTGGATGATGCCTTGAGCGCGAAGGTAGATTCTGATTGGGTGAAGGAGAGTGTTGGTTATGAGATCAGGGAGGGAGAAGATGAGATATGTCTGAGCTAACTTCGCTATGTCCGGGTCTTGGTGAAGGTAAACCGAGATTTTACCGACGTTAAACCAGAGAACCGAGATCGGTACGCAGCAAACCAAGAGGAAAACCACGGTTCGGTGGAGTGTTAGTGAGAGGAGTTTGTAGCGATGAGCGCCAAAGGCTTGAGAACAGAGTGGTTCCATACCGAGTGCTAAACCGGATAAAACAGAGTAACCGGTTATGTTAGCAAAGGCAATGGCGAGTGAACCGGCGGCTAATTCGAGGTCACCGAGACGGCCTAGGAAAAACATGGAGACGGCAGAGCGGAGGTAGAGGACTAGAGCCGTCACGGCGATAGGGAAAGCGAGTGTGAAGAGAGACTTGGCCTCAGTTACAGCTTCGGACATAAGTGGAGATCTTTTGTTGTCGCAATGCCGGAGATGTTCCAAGGTTTTGGTCGAGAATAAGACTCCGGTTTGAGAGGTGGTTGTTGATGTGTTAGACATGACGGTGGTGAAAGATATTATGGGAAAGAGAAAGAGTTCTCCTCGTGAAGAGCTCTCTTGAGTTTTTGAGGTTTTAAGTGAAAGAAAATGAAACTTTGATGCTTCTTCTCTCCTCTACATCTTCTCTATTAATAAAGGAGTTGCCAGACTTTTTTTTCTTCTTCATTTTCATTTTTTTAATATAAAAGAACCTAACCTACCTTTTCTAAAACATATTTTTAAAATACTTTTCGAATTTTGTGGGAAGTGACTTTTTTTTTGACATAGTATACATTGGTATTTATACTAAATTGACAATGTAGATAACATGAATTATTTGTGAAATTAGAAGTAAAAGAAAGAAATTACTGAATTATCAAAATAATTACAGGTGGGCCATAAATTGAAGATGATGTATTCTATACGTATTAGCAATTTATAGAATATACGTATCAAATACATCATCTTTAATTTATGGTCCTCCTATAACATTAAGAACGGTATAGAGTTAGCAACTATTATAACAAAAAGGAGTTTATAGTAGTTTATAATCGTGTTATAATCCGAACTTAAAATTTTAACATGTGTGAGTTGTTATAAGGTCAAAACGTGTACTAATATATGGTCAAAACGTGTACTAAACTCCATGATATTTTCATGTATAATGTATTGATCCAAGCTATATATATATATAGGTCTTCAATACTCGGATAGTTTAGAAACTTATATAGGATTAAATTCATTTGGTATAGCAAAGATAATATTATACTCCATTAGAGAACACAGATGATATATCATGTATTACTAATTACTACTATTCATCTTTTATTTATAGGCAGTTCTTTGTAACGTAAAATAAAACATTTCATTGGGTTTATCGTGCAAGTTATTACACGTGAAATATCGAATCTTGTTCAAGTGACCATGTGGCACAGAAAAATCGTTTTGAGTTTATATTTACCAATATTAAAAGAAAATTTCAAGCTGTTCTTTCCCGTTCATCAAGTGTCATTTTAGACTTAAGTTCATATTGAATCTTAGTATTGTTTTAAAATTCTTGAATGCATATAGTAGTATTTGTGAGAATACTTTTTTGGTTAACCGTAAACAATTCAGACAAAAACCTAGGCTAAACATTCAAAACCTATAAAAATTCTGTTTTGTGTCTATTGTATTATTTTGGGTAAATCAATCATTGACATGTATAGAACTCGAATTATAGTTTAGATCACATGGCAAATCTTAACAACTATTGAACCACCATGAAATAGTTTTAATATATTTAAATAATTGACATATATTTTGTGTTTGTTTTTCTTTTTCTTTTTTATAAAATATCAAAACAAAACCAAAATGTACCATATATTAACTAAACCAAAGCTCAAACCAAAACTTAATGGAAAGTCCAAATAAACAATATTTGTAGGGATTTAGTGAGAGCTCTAGTGAATCGCAATATACTCATATTTTATCAAACTCATACGAGGGATGTAGTAAGACCATTAGTTTTTGTTTTGATAGTTAAAGGCCTAATACCAACATTAATGTTTAGTTTGACTTTCTTTAACCAAAGCTTGAAAATCATGGTTACAATTAATTTAATTGTTTCAGTTTCTCCATCCGATGAAAAAAATTAGGTTTCAACAGCAACTTAAATCCTGGATTTAAAGTACTTCGTAATCGTTTGCAAATTATGAAACATATACATTCACAATGGTGTTTATATCTCCAGCAATTAATGGCTTTTCTTTGACTAAATAACCTTCCAACCAATATAAGTACTCCATTAATTAACCTTGCATTTTGTAGATGTATTTATCAATGTGTCTACAGATTTTGTAGTAATGTTGACGCTTGCAGAATGATATTTTTAAGATACAGTTAGGGGTTACTAATATACATATATTAATATGATAGCTTACATATATGTAGAGTAAGTGGTAACAATAAGCATGAAAACAGATTGTGCAAGTAGGGTATAGGTCATGTGAAATTGTATGCACATCTAAAATCGTGTGGTCTAAGTTATTAATTAATCTTTCAAGTGAAAAATTTAAGCTCTTCTGTCATATCTACTATCAAGATTCTAGATACTTCCTATTTATTTTTTTATCACAAACTGTATATGGTATATACATATTGGGTTTATTATTATTTTTTTCTAACATATCCATTTTGGGTTTCATGTAATTTATACAATAATTTGTGGGTTCTAAGTGTTTTCCGTCGATAAGATTTGAAGCAAAGAGATAAATCAGTGTACGGCTCTTGTGGCTTTGTGAGTGTTCACAATTAGAGGGGGGCCTCAACCTACTAACTAAGCCTCATGATTTTTGTAAAAATAATAGAATTATCCACTCTCAATTTATTCGAAATTTTCCAATATTTGTTTCAAAAATAATTCATTTTGTAGTAAATCTTTATATATATATATTTTAATATATATATATAGGTATACGCCATTGAATATTAGAATGAAATATGCATTGATTATAAAAAACCATATAAGTAATCAAATTTGGGTGATTCAACCAAAATAGCTATTGTATTAAAATGGCTGTAAATTCAAATGTTCAATTATATATATCACACTGAAGACTACGTACAGTTAAATTTATCAAGGCAATAGTGGTACAGTGTCAGAACGGCCGAGTTTTATATGATTAAATCTAGTTGCAAATCCGAATATTTGTGAAACTCAACAAATATAAAAGAAGTTTGTCTTCGACAATATGGCCTATAAGTAATCCATCATTAGTGGTCATACATTATCTTCTTTATTTTAATTCAAAACAAACAGTGTACCGTAACTCAATCGACTAATTTTAGAAATTTGACTATAACGCCAACCAAACTCGATTGTTTGTAAGGAAAATTAAATATTCATGTTGTCTAACCACGCGCTAAAATATTCTGAAACAACAAATTTTAAAATTATTGCGGGATGCTATGTATAACCCGACCACCAACGCATTATTGTTATTCATTATCATATATATATATATATATATATACTTTTTGGTAGGGCTATTTATTTGAAAGAAGATAACATTCCACCAATCTCTTGATCAGGAAATTAATGTTGAAAGTGTGGCTTATACTAATATAAATTAAACCATATATATTGTTTACCCATTTTTCATATTCATTATGATGTTGACAATCGTCAAAATAAATTATTAATGCCGCATCAGCAACAACAGTACCAGTAATAAGGAAATCCAGATTAAAGATTATTACAATCAGATTCTTTATTATCTAATACACCTCTTTATGGAAATAAACAATTTTCAACAACCAAAGATACTAATTACTCCCTCCGTTTCGTTTTACTTGTCGTTCTAAGTTTTTACACGCAAATTAAGAAACCATTTAATTTTACATATTTTCTAGATAAAAACACAATTTTCTATACACCTAACCACATTTTAACGAATAAAAAAATAGAATAACAAATAAAACTAATAAATTTTATATTGAAATTATAAAACGACACTTATTTTGAAACAAAAAAAAATTTCTACAACGACAACTAAATCGAAACAGAGGTAGTATTAGTTAGTGTGTTCTTTTCAAAAACTTAAGATTGATTCCGTGTACGTAAATACTTGTTTTACTACCAACAAAAATTAGTTTTTTCTTAAAATCCAAACTGTTTGTTTCAATGTTTCAATGTTTCAATGCTTCAATGCTAATATATATATATATATATATATATATATATATATATATATATATATATAACATATTTTCATTTTAAACGGCGTTCATTAATCTAAGCTGGTTTATTACTCATTATACTATTTATTTATATATATATATATATATATATATATATATATATATCTTAGTGTTTCATATTCTAAACTGGATGCTTAATATTACTATGCACCAAAAGATGATTACATATAAGCCAATTAAATTTATTCACGATGTTCGTGTTCTTTCATTAAATACAAAAAAACTATCCATAAGCTTCTAATCGTGCATTATGCGATTCTGCGAACAATGTAATTTCGTATTGATAAACAATGTAATTTCATATTTATCACACGGAAGTTTCGTACGTAGAATTTTATATGATAAATATTTTATTGATAAATATGAAAGTTTTGTCTGTAGAATATAATCAACCTTCGTAGAATTGGACTGATGATATAAGTGAATATATGTTTGTATTTTATTCAGTGAAAACATAAAATAGTTTTATATTCATCACATCGAAGTTTTGTTCCTAGAATTTTATATGATAATTTTTTTTGATAAATATGAAAGTTTTGTCTGTGGAATATAATCAACCTTCGTAGAATTGACCTGATGATATAAGTGAATATATGTTTGTATTTTATTCAGTGAAAACATATAATGGCTTTATATTTTTTTTTTTTGAACTTAAAATGGCTTTATATTTTACATCAATGAAAAGTGGTATAAATGATCATCAAACTATTTTGCATGGACATGAAAACGATAACGTAGGGAGAGGATGGTCACAGAACAAACGCCAAAATGGACTTTCGATAGTGAAAGGGTTAAATTCACAGCTGGAATCTGGAAATTCTTATTTTTCTTCTCTTTAAAAAAAAAATACCAACAAATTAAATAAGAACGAAATACATGAATTGACATAAAATATATACAAAATTTACTTATATGAAGGGAGGTCCCAAACAAGCGCAGTGGCTGAAAAAAACACAGTAGTAAAGCTACTTTGGCTTCCCTTTCAAGAACAGAAGGCTAAAAGGGGACATGTGCCCTCTCTTTCAAGCAATTTTATTTTACATCTATCCTTTCAAAAAAAGTCTTCTAGCTGTTTTTTTTTACTAAAGGCTTAATTTCTTCTAGATGTTTTGTCTTGTAGATTTTCATTCCATTGTATATATATTTTTTATATGAGTCATGAGATACGATAGGCTGGCTCCTTGGCCTCCTTTAGACTATAGTGACTAAATCTATGGACCGACTCATAATTCAAACAATTCATATCTTCAAGAGCAGTGTTTTCGGATTTGTCTACTGTATATTTTAAATTTTGATTTGTCGTATTATTTATCTGTAATATATTAACTCCCAAAATTCATTATTTATATTATTACCTTGGAAGAAATTCTGAAAAGTCTTGGTCTATGATTTGTTCATATACGCGTATTGGTTGTTCTTCTAGACTAAAAAGTAAATAAGATGACATTTTGAAAGTCTTTAAATATATATGTAATTGATGTTTTCTACCAGTGTGGTACCGTATTATAACCTGGATTCAGGTAGTATATGTTAATGAGCGGTAAGCAGAAAATTACCGTAAAATTAAATTATCATATTCAACATGTAGGACTATTGATTTATTCACCAATAAATAAATATTAAGCCATTAAGTAACATAGAAATTATAAGAAGTTTCAATGATAAAACAGTTCATGCTTAAGAATGGATGTATTGGAGTTGATTGGGAAGGGATGTAGTTTTATGTTTTTTGATTTAGAAATTATACTGTAACTTATTTTGACCTTGGTTTAATTTTTTTTTTTTTGCATAAATACAATTGAAAGCATTAAATAAAATTTGTAAAAGTTATTTTCATATCTAAAAATATTTCCTTTTAACTTTTTTGGCTCTAGATTCATTTTTAAGTTAAAACATAACTGTTTAAAAATGACTTTTAGAAAGAAAAAAAAATTCTACAGCATCTAGAGCCTTTTCCAATCTACTTCTTACTACTATCACTAATACTCACCACTGGTCGAAATAGTCATTGTTGAAAAATTGTACATTTATATCTCCAATCTGAAACTCCTAGAAAATGTAGAATAATATCTATAGATATTATTTATTGACGAAAAACTGTAACGTTTCGATCATTCACGGCTAATGAGCCATCCACGTCCGTTCTCTCAGCCTACCTGTAGGGTCTATCCCGTCTAACGGTCGTGCGTTAATTTCCAACGTTTTAAAAGTCTTGTCTACCCTACAATTACCACATGATTTTTTCTATTTTGTTTTGGATTCACTCACATAGTATCGTGAATCATTTTTCGATAGGTCATATATCCTTTTATTACTCTAATATAAACACGCTTAACCCCAAAATTCAAAACGAATATGTGGCGAAAAAGGTAAATTCATTTTGATGACATAGATAATCAAATTAATTCTCTTAAGTTTTTTCATATATTTACAATTCAAAATGTTGCAAAAACATTTTCCCCTTTTCAAAATAGTCACATTTATCGGTTACTCGTTCCATTTTCATAAGTAAAATTTTCTATTTTACTCAAAAAAGTAAGATTCTCTAATTTATTTTGTTTCATAAAAAAAAGGCCATAAATGAGAATTTTTTTTTTTCTTAAAGAAGTGGTGGTTTGGCGATAAACGGAGCTATTGCTTAAAATTAGGGTCAATTCTGACAACTGACGATTGTGAACTGACAAGTGACTAAACTGTGTCAGCTCTCTATCTCTTTATCGGGACCACAACACTCAGAGAGAAACTGTGTGTTTCTATAACGGAGGAAGTCCTCTCTCCGTTTCAGTCCCCTCTGTACGGCGCCGTTTCGATCTTGTATTTTTTGTACGAGATCCTACGGTTACGATCCCTTTATGATACGTCTCTCTATGCTTCTCTTGCGGGTCCTCCACGGAGAATGGTTCATAATGTATTTGGGTTTAAGTATGGGAAAAATGTTAAAAAATTCCCCAACTTTCTGAATTGGACCATTATAATCCCAACAAACTAACAAATCGGAGGCGGCTGGCGGAGAAAATGTACGCCGTTAACGTACCTCTAATGCGGGCTGGAGGACGTAAAAGCAAGGGGAGGGGAGTCGAGCAAAGGAATCAAGATCGGGGGATACCAGAGTAAACTATCATTCTCCGCTACCAATCGACAAATCACCGAGCTGCGTCTCTCGTTGCAGATCATCCACTCCAAGATACACCACGTGACCGACCACTGCACGGGAAATCGCGGCATGTTCTCGCCGCTACGCTGAGAAATCCTTCACCAAACGGATCACAGATGTAATAAGATCCAACCGATCGACAAGCTCCGCATCCCGTCACACTTCGGTGATACAGACCCAACTGATCACATGACGACGTTCAACATCGCCATGGGAAGAACCCACTTTTCCAACGAGGAAAGGGAAACGGGACCTCTGCCAGCTTTTCGTTGAAAGCATGTCCGGCCCAACCATGACCTCGTTTCTCGCTTGGCCGAAGATTCTATTGACAACTTCCATGACCTACTTGCACAGTTCTTGAATCACTACATCATGCTCACACATCAAGGAGCATCCCCGGCGGACCTCTGGAACGGTCTCAACCGCCAACTAGAGCCTCCCACGATTTCATGGAAAAGTTTGAAACAAGTGGTTTCAAAGGTCCATGTTCCAGATCACACAATGGTCGAAGCTCTGAGAAAACTCTCTATGGATACATTCTAAGTTTCGAGAGGACCTCTACTCTAACCCCACCACCTCACTTCAAGACGCCATGCATCGTTCGAAGAACTTCATCCTGATGGAAGAAGACAAACGAGTGTTATTAGGAGGCATCACGAGCTGAAACAAGTCGCCTTGCAGACAGCAGAAACCCATCACGAACCCAGCAACACGCGTCCTACAGAAAATCAGAAAAAAAAGAAGGGCCTCATCAACGCTATTCCCGATGACGAACAGCCGGATTCCACAATGGTCGTTCATGGGCCAAGCTGGAATAAATGGACACTAGATGCCGAGGGGAAAGAAGAAATCAGACCGACCTAACCCTCTGAACGGACCGTACGATGCAAGCAAATGGTGCGACTACCATAAGACAAAAGGGCATGACCACTAAGGAATGCACAACTCCAAGAAACCCTTCTCGCAGAGTCGTAAGTGGAAACGCTAATCCCGACCCTCGGAGACAAAAGCCCCCAAAGACCAACAAGAGCTGGAGCAAGAGCAAAGACAAAAAGAAAAAAGGACAAGATGATCTAACGAACTGCTCCCCCTCAAAGGACGAGACCGTCTTATCTCAGCACGACGACGACTCTGCCTCCAAAGAGGAAAAACTATAGTCTCACCCACAAAATCTTTACGATTCGAGAAACCCCCCGTTTTTCTCCAATGAATGATGCACAAGGGAAAATAGTTCAACATGGTTGCCCGAACAAGACAAGGCATAAACAGTCAACCCGTCTACTGCCTACAACCGAGTATAACCTGTGTGACTCACTAAAGCGAAAAACAATACAACCGATTGATTGCCCCATCATTACTGACCTTCGACTGGCGATCGATGGTTCTAAACTCAGGAAGTTGGGTATGAGAGACGCTTGTCATAAACTTGAGGCTAAGAAATACGATCTTGATCGATAATCAATTCCAAGGCCGTTGACCTAAGAGTAAAGCTCAATCAATCGGCTATCAACAGCCCTAGACAGTGTCAATCCTTAATTCTCCAACAGCCCCCGATCTACGAACGCTGCTGAATAACACCATAGCAAAACGGTCAAGAATTTCGGAGCGATTGAACGATATTATCGGCGGATCACCACCTTGCAGCGACTCAGTCCGACCGTTAAGGAGTTCCGTCGGAAGGCGGTAACCGTAAAGCATTGGCTCACCTTCTTTGGAATGATCCACAGATCATTTTTCTCCGCAGAAGATGCTGTCGGGGTAACATATGCCCCATAACGACTCCCTTCTCGCCGAGGTTGGGATCGGAAGACTGCAAAGTAACTAAGGTTCTCATCGATACAGGTAGTTCCTGTCAACCTCATTTTCAAGGATACCCTCGACAAAATGGGGGTCAATCTCAGCGCAATAAAACCCTTAACATGATCGCTAACGGGGTTCAACAGATCGTCTGAAACAATGCTCGGCACCATCCGACTGCGTGTACATGTAAATGGCGTGTATAAGAATGTCAATTCTCCATCATCGACGTAAAATCCCCGTATTAATACAATCCTTGGTACCCCATTGATACAAGCAATGAAGGTGATCCCATCAACTTACCCATCAATGCGTCAAATTCCCTGGCACATGCGGACGGTCATCACACTCCGAGGAGATCAAGTCGCGGCTTGCGCCTCCTCGTTGCCCGAAGTCAGCCTCTGAGTGGCCTCTGCCGCACGTTAATTCCATTAGCTAAAACAATAAAAAATCTCTCGATGAAAGAAGAGATCCTCGAAGTCCCATCGATGAGAAATGACCATGCAAAACTGCAAGGGTCGGCGCTTACCTCAGGACGGAGTAAAGGAACAAAATCGTCTCTTTCTTGAAAGAAAATGCCTCAACTTATGCTTGGTCGACCTCATATATGAAAGGAATACGCCCTTCTATCACGACTCACAGACTCAATTTCGATCCAACATTCAAACAAGTTTGATAAAAAGACGCAAAATTAGCCCGAGCGATCAAAAGTTGTGAGTGAGGAGGTCGAGCGATTGCTCGGCAGAGGTTTTTATCACCAAGGTCAAATAGCCCGACTGGTTACCAACCCAACGGTCGCCAGGAAGAAGACAGAAAATGGCATATATGCGTCGATTTTACCGATTTAAACAAAGCATGCCCAAAGGATAGCTTCCCCTCCCTCATATCGATCGTCTTGGCGAGTCAATGGCCGGGAACTCGTTTTCTTTGAAAATCATCCGTAATCGTTTTCTATGCAATGTCGTCTCCAAAATCGTCTTCTTTAGTATGTTTACACGCTTTTAGTTTTTTCGAGATTGTGACTGAGTTATGAGTTATTTGATAGTTGAGTTATGATATATTTGATGACTTAAATATGATTTATTTGATGGCTGAGTTATGAGTTATTTGATGGCTGAATATGATATATTTGATGACTGAGTATGAGTTATTTGATGGCTGGGGTATGATATATTTGATGGTTTAGTAATTGAAATGGAAAATAAGAGCTATTGACATGGATGATGACATGAAAAATCAGTAGTCATCCGCCAAACGAACACACAACTCAGCCTAAAATAAATCAGCCATCAAGTACGAAAGTAAGTTACCCGAAACGTAAATATATTTCAGTAATTAATCTTCTGTTAATAAGCCAGCTATAATTAAGTTGAGTTTACTATTAATTGATATACCTTGTTATTTACTAGTTTAAGACTATCATGTGGACCATATTTGGAGTATGCTATGTATGTCTAGACTGTATTTTAGAGTCTTTTCAAGTCAAGGTACGTTTTGGAGCATTATGGAGAATAATTGAGCTTGTTAGAGCATTCATAGAAGATATCTAATAACTGTTCACAATTAGCTAAGTCAGAGTCGAGGCCAAGCCTGACCATCGATCGACGGTCTATCTGGCAGAGTTATTGGCCGACTTTCAAGCCTAAGTTAAGACAAATTACAAGAATGCTCTTGAACAAGTTTTGACATATTTTATAAGGGTTTTACCACTGTTTAGGCAAACACACAGAGATTTCATAGCAAAGTATTATTTATAGGTTTTAGTTTTCTTACTAGTTTGGAGAGAAGATTTGAACTCCTTCAGAGATTTGT
Organism: Moricandia arvensis; assembly: GCA_905132765.1. NCBI lineage: Eukaryota > Viridiplantae > Streptophyta > Magnoliopsida > Brassicales > Brassicaceae > Moricandia > Moricandia arvensis. The sequence goes on along the minus strand of CAJHQP010000336.1, from coordinate 27,602 downwards.
ATTGGAACCCCTCATTATCCATTCTATACATTATACTATTTAGGTTCATCATGCTTTCTATGACTATGTCTGAGTAATTCTCTTGTTAGATTTAGGGTTCATTAATGGTATTGATGAATTATCCCAAAAATAGGATTGCTAGGATGAAGAGATATCCATCTTTGGAATTGTATTTAATGCTTCTGTTCTAGAGTAACTAACTAGAAACCTGACTTAGGGACATATGCAACTACGAGAGTAGGTTATGTGCCTGAATTAATTCCACTAAGCTAGGTTGTTAGATACATTGCGAGAGCAGGTTTAATTAACTTAGCGGACGAACTTCATGTTGATAACCATCGATCGACACTCGACCTTAGGCCCATCGATCGAAGATCGACTCCTCTGTTCGCATACGAGAGTTGGAACAAGAGGGGGTCAGATTGTGATTAAGGTCCTTGCATATCATATTTCATGCATCATATCCACTATAATTCACTTCTTGGAAACCTTAGATCATCTTTTCCAAATTTGAATCAATTAACTTGTTTAGATAATTTTCTTTTTGGAATAAAACTCTCGAACAAACCTCCTATTTATAGCTTGCCTAGATTAACTTTTAAAAACTCTCACAAAAACTCTGTGGATTCGATCCCTAAGTACTACAATTAAACCTCTCTTGGCAAGAGTAGGTTGCTAGAGTTAATTTGATAGATTGTCTGCTTTAAAATAAACCTTAACACACACGCTGTTAAATTTGGCACCGTTTCCGGGGAGGAAGGATCGCCATTAGATTTTATTATCTAGGGTTTAGCTTAGGCTTTTATCTTATTGCAAGTTACTGACAATTTCTTCTTCTTATCTTTCAGGTGCATGCCTAGCAGTACCAAAAGCAAAAATAACAAGGAATTACTCTTCTCAGACTCCTTTGCAATAAAACGTTCCATCCGCAAACAGACTCGACTAGCAATCGATCGACAGTAGCACTCGACTGTTGTTCGATGCTCACATATCAACAATGATCGACAATATCCATACGCATCGATCGACGGTCGCCCGCAAAAGATGGTTGCGACTTTAGTTGTGGTTCGAGATGAGAGAGGAGACATGTATGACCTTGAAAATCATTCTGCGTAATGGAACATGTCATAGAATTGACAAGGGCAAAACTGTATTCCCTGAAGCACAAGCAAACACTACAGTAGCTCAACCTGAAGCTGCCGCCCAAGCTCCTCAATGGACAATGGCAGACTACAATCGTCCAGACTAGTTATAGGCTAATAGATCCGCTATTCGTCCTCCAGCTTTCCAGAGGAATGATTTTGAGATCAAATTGTCCTTCTTCGCACTTGTTGCGCATACACCCTACCATGGATTGCAACATGAGCACCCGATGGATCACCTAGAGCGGTTTGAAGATCTAGTATCTCTTAATAAGGCCAATTGAGTCCCTGAGGACTATCTATTCTGTAAGCTCTTTAAGTACTCACTTGCTGGAGATTCTTCGCATTGGCTTAAGCAACTACCACCAGGATCTCTAACATCCTCGACAGGCATCAAGAATGCATTCATGTGCAATTTCTTTGATGATGAGCGAGTAGAAGACTTGAGAAGCAGGATCCCTACATTCACATAGGAGCCTAGGGAATCTTTCAAAATCTCTTGGTTTAGATTTAAGTCCTAACAGAGAGACTGCCCAGGCCACAGTTTCAATGAAGTGCAGCTACCTAGCACTTTCTTCAGAAGGTATTGATCTGCAGTACCAAATGGCTTTAGACACATCTAGTGAAGGAATTTCAGAACTTAGTAGTCCAGAAGAAGCAACAAGGTTCATTGAGAACTTGGCGTCTAGCAATAGCACCAAGAACACTGGCTATGAGAGGAAGAAATCAGCTCCATCTCTAAGCAGGGAGCAGATAGATGAAGTCAAGGCAAAGTTAGATAGTTTTTAGAAATTTCTCAAGAAGCAAGAAGTGAAAGCCCTGGGAAGAAGAAAACGAGGAAGAGGATGTGAATTTTGTTGGTGGAAACGGTTACCAGAGACCAGGAAATCCAGGCTACAACATGAACTCCTATGGTGGCAACATGAGTAACTACAATCAGAATTCGCAGCAGCATAAGCCTTAGGCGAGCAAATTGGAAGCTATGGTTGATAGGATACTGAAGCAGCAGTAGCAACAGATGATTGTGAACTTCAATGGGAAGATAGATTTGTTGTACACCAACCTCAACACCAAGTTTGAGAAACCTCAACACTCATGTCAAGAAGTTGGAGAATCAAGTGGTCCAACAAGTGAACCCATTCAGAGACATGAGGCATTTATTAAGGAAAAATGAGAAGCTAGTCAAAAGCACCACGTCAATGCATTGATAAGTGATGAATTTTGGCAAGAAGTGAAGAGAGAACAGCTGTAGAAAGGAGATTTTATGTAGAAAGTGCTATGTCTTTTGACAATTCGCATTGGTGTCGATCAACACCTGAACATGACAGCCGCTCGACGGAACCTGCAGAATTAGTTACTTCATGTGAATCTTCCAATGTTGATCGACGGCAAGAAGCAAGCATCGATCGACATACCCCAACAATAGAACCAATTCAGTTACCAAGTCTGAGTGCCAACTTATTTGTCAGACATTCGAGGATGGAGAATCAGGAAGAGAACGCCAATACACCTGAACCCATGACAATAGAAAGACACTTCGGAAGATTCCCAAACATCTTTGCAGAGAAGCAACTAACAAAGAGATGGATAGCTTTGCCAAAAGAGTTTATAAAAATTCCTTTATACTCAATTTGATAAAGCATATTATACTCATAGATTGTGGATTTTTTTCAGGGAATCCAAGGAAACAAGAAATGACATAGAGAGCATGTTCAATGACCTTAGAGAGAAGATGAAGCAGAGGACTACTCTCAAGAAGAAAAGTGACCCTCGGAAATTTGTGATTCCATGTTTTGTCAAAGGTCACGAGTATCCTAACGCCCTCTGCGACACTGGATCAGCAGTTAGCATCATGCCTAGAGTGATGGCAGAGAAGTTAAGCCTGAAAGTGGATTCTTCTAGTGATCAATTCACCTTTGTGGATTGCTCCAAAGTGAATTCATGAGGGATATCCAGAGACATCCCAGTGCAGATTCGCAATGCCTTAGTTCCAGTAGACTTCCATGTGATGGATATAAAGATTGATTGGCACTTTTCCTTACTCATTGGTAGAGTGTTCATGGCAACAGTGGGAGCGATCTGCGACAGGAAGACAAACAGGTTGTGTCTATCATTGATTGATCCATACAAATTTTATGAACCTGATAAAGTCAAGAACAAGGCTACTAAAATAAATTGGGTGATGATCCAGGTTTGATTGCTACATGTTTCTGCAAATACGATCAAGGCGACGAGCATGCGGACGCAGCATCGATCGACATCCAACTCTTGGCATTGGTCGATGGTCCCTTCAACCAGAACCAGAAAGGATCCCACCCTTTGGCATCGATTGATACTCACTATCCACCATCGGTTGACGGTTATGACACAGATCAGAACGACGAAGACAATCAAGAAGAGAATAGTCTACATAGGGCAGCAATACCGTGAGAGGATGCCATAACCTAACAACCAAGAGTACGATGATTCTTACCTAGAAGAACAAACCGTCGAGTACCATGCCTTTGCACTCGAAGAGATTGGAAATTTCCAGGGATCCTGTGGAAGTTGGAATGCAACATCGATCGATGGTGTCTCTATACCGTTGATCGACGACAACCGACAAGATGCAATGACGATTACGACTACCTTAGACCATATGAGTTTGGAATCATGAGGGACCCATATGGCTATGCACGGGCAATGGATGGAAGTATTCTCAATGTGTCCAAGGACGATATCGCAGACATACTAGCTATGGCCAACGGATCAGGGAATCTCTTTAGAAATCAAACATCGGGTAAGGACGTCAGTTCAGCATCGATCAACGGCAACATTTGGCCATCGATCGACAGTCACAACGCAAGATCTGGGCAGAGACTGGTATCAGAGGACCTCTTAGAAGACAAGCTTGATGCTTTTTACCTTTCTCAGGACCTTATGAGGGATAGTGTCAACCAGATTTTGGAGGATATTTCAGAGTCCACATATACCAGACTTAACATGCTGATGGGACGCATTCAAGCACTTGAAGAAAGGATGGACATATTGGCATTTTCTCAGAGGAAGATGTATAATCAGTAAGCCAGAGAAAATGAGGCTGTAGGAGATTTTATCAGTGCATGGTTTGGGACGAGTAGCGAGTATGTGGATACTTGCTTTTCACATTGGTTTTATGACTTACCTTCCTAGTCAAAAATTAAAACGTCGAGCTTAATACTATAACCAAACGCTGAGTGGGAGGCAACCCACTATGTAATAAGGTTTTCAAAGGAGGAGTAGAATAGTTCAAACCACCATCGGTCGACGTCTTGGATGGTTTACCATCAGTCTACACCCACCAATCACCATCGATCGACACCCCTTACAGAGTTTGGTAACCTCGACTTTCTCTCAACCTTTTAACTTATGCTTTAATTTTTATTAACTAATCCTGATGAGATAGCACTAGTACAGTGTTATTCAAGTCTGGGGGAGGTTCGCTGATACTTTTAGCTATTAGATTTTTCAAAATTTTTTATAGAGTCAAGAAGAAAATTTTGATCAGAACTTATTTATTGACTAACCATACTTTAGCATCATTCTTAGACGTGTTGATTGGCAGAGATTACTAGAGATGCCAAAGTGGATCATCCTGCCATTAGATCATACTTACTAAGAAAGTATGTAGGAACCAAAGCTGATCTCCAACCTAATATTGACTACTTGTTGCTTTGGGTTTGGTATACATCGGATCGGATTCCTTCTGCAAGTCTGTAAGGTACTAGTCTGTTATTTCTGATTTTTTTTCTCTCCTTCTCTTCAGGATCTAGAATAGAAAAGATTAAGATGATTTCCTGAGATGTAGAGGGGTAAGTACATTACTGATGACCCTATTATTCTAATTCAAAGGAATGATCACACATTATTGGAAGCGAGGGGTAGGTACATTACCGATGACCTCATTATTGGCCTACAACTTTGTATTACAAGAAAAAAAATCAAAAATGAAATGGCAAGATGGTAGCAGCATCATTGTCCACTGAATTTAAGATTCAAAAGATTTTGAGAGAAAAGAGGGAAGAAAGAGATCAAAAAAAGCTTTATACCTTTACATGTAGGTTTGCAGGAGTTGAGTCCATGTGTCTTTTGATCGATACCCCCAAGGTAAAGCCTTAAGATCAGTAGAAGGGTGAGTCAAATTAATATTAGTTGACTTTATGATAGAATGGATTTAGTTGTTATACTAGTATAAGGCATATAAAGTTTCGCTTTGATTAGCATTATTCGATGTGGTTGCGATATAGTAGAGTGATAGTTATGCTTATGTATTATGTTAGTCCCCGCTTTTCAAACCTCTTTCAGAGGCTACCTTTATTTTACTTGAGGACAAGCAAAATTTAAGTATGGGGAAGTTGGCTTGTTATTTACCATTTTAAGATCATCATTGAAACTTATTTGGAGTCAGCTATGTATGTCTAGACTGTATTTAGAGTCTTTTCAGGTCAAGGTACGTTTTGGAGCATTATGGAGATAATGGAGCTTGTTAAAGCATTCAGAGAAGATATCCAGTAGTTGTTCACAATCAGCTAAGTCGGAGTCGAGGTCAAGCCTGACCAATCGATCGACGGTGCACACTTTATGTCGATCGTCAGTCTACTCGCAGAGTCATTGGCCGACTTCAAGTCCGAGTCAAGGAAAAATACAAGAACGCCCATAAACGGGTTTTGCCATAGTTTATAAGGGTTTTGCCATTTTTTAGGCAAATGCACCGAGATTTCATAGCAATGTATCATTTACATCTTTTATTTTTCTTAGTAGTTTTGGGAAGAAGATCTGAACTCCTTCAGATATTTGTACTGGAACCCTATTATATATTCTATGCATTATATTATTCAATTTATCATGTGTTCTATGATTATGTGTGAGTAATTCGCTCGTTAAGGCACTTGACGAAGAAGTTGTGGAATTTTCTATAAATGAAAATCTTGCAATTCATCTTCCCTTCAATCATCAGGCCTACGTTGCACCTCTTCAACGATGTAGTTTCATGCATTATCATGTATGTTCGCTTTCCATCCCACATGAATGGACCAAGGTTCCAAAAAGATTGCTTCACAAAATTTGCAATTATTTTACAAATGATATCATCAAGAAGAGTCGGTAGGAGAACATTGTCCATTTCAGTAGAATGTGTTAATGTTTCGTGGAGGTAGTGGTAAATATTGGACATTGGAAAAAATCACCTTAATTAGAAAAGAAAAGGTAATGAGTTGTGTGATGGCAAGACTTAAGATACTCGTTTATGAAGCTGAAATTGTAAAGTAAGTACTCTAACCTATACTTTCAATCCTTGTTCGGAATTGCGTTAGGCATAACGCGTGCGGTGAGATATTATCTAATGCTGAATATATTAATCAGAGATTATATATGGATTAGTTGGGGATTAGTTATAGGGATTTTGTATAATTTCGAAGGTTACATATTAAATATGGGAAGTTATCCCGTCGTCGTTGATGTCTTGTCTAGGTGGTTAACCATGTCTTTAACGACTTTGACTTAGGCGGTAGTCATGGAGGACGTTTTTGGTCTTTTTATTATTTATAGGGTTATTTAAATAAATGATACGAGTTCTTCGGTCAGCATCATGCCTAGGATGATGGATACTCAGCTGAATCTAAAGATAGAACTTTCTAAAGATTTATTCACTTTTTTGGGTTGATTTTAGTTTAATTTAGGAGGAATTGTCAGAAACCTTCAGGTACAAATCGGCAATGGTCTAGCTCTAGTGGATTTTCATGTTATGAATATTCAGATAGACTGGAATTCATCTCTAGTACTTGGGAGAACCTCTATGGCAACTGTAGGAGCTGTTTGTGACATGCATATAGACAAGATGTGCCTATCACTCATAGACAAGAATGCTTTCTCTGATCTGGTTCGAGTGATCAATGGAAACACGCCCTACATTGAGATAGGAGGTGATCCATGATTTGTGACAGTTTGCTATTTTGCTTCTAATGCAGAACGTAAAGATGATGGCAAAGTGTCGATCGACACCTAATCGGCACCGATCGAAACTCCTGGGACTCCATGGTTTCGAGAGATTTTCACAGTTTAGTCTAACACTTAAGTACAACCCAATTTACTTTATTAGTATAATCACATAAAATATCTAATAATTTTGGCGAGAAAGTCAACTTCTTATGATCCAACATATGTTTTTACCCTTTAACTTTTAACAGTTTTACAAATAGTTCGATAACTTAAATAAATCAAAACAGATAAACACACAGAGCAACCTTCATTCTTCGACCCATAAAATTTATCGTGACCTAAACATCCCTAGCTCTTTCTCTTTTGAAATCTTACCGTCACTTAATCTCATGTGAGAACAAATTTAAGAGTTAAAATCTTTGAGTAATTTCTAGCTAGCATATTTATTATGTTCTCATGTTAAAATTATATAGGCATTAGTCAAGTTTATGGGTGAAAAGGTCAATGTGATCTCCATTTATTTCTTTCAAATAGTAGGTAAGTCTTCTACAAATTAAAGTTTAAAAGGACATAATAACACAATTACAAATTTCGTATGTACCATACTCTTGAACGTTTCTTAACTTTAATAATGTTACAGAATTTAAATATATTACAACAAATAAATAGATTGCAATGTGGGTCTATACAACTTATTACAGCCCACTAACATCGCTCACCCTTTTTTAAATCTTATGGTCATTTAATCGCACGTGAGAACAAATTTTAAAGTCTAAACAATAAATTCTTAGGATTATTTGTAACAAAAATTTTAAAATTTTAAAGTCATAATTACATTGACACTAATCATGTTTATGGGTCAAAAAGTCAAAATAGTTTCTATTTGTTTCTCTCACCTAATAGTTAAACATTTTTAAATTAAAACTTAAAGATACTCATTTTCACAATTATAGAATTCGGATATACCAAACTTCTAAACATTTTGGGACAGTAAAATGTTTTAGAGCTATTTTATTTTATTTTTAATATCTTTTATGTTGTTTGAGATTTTGTAAAAGAAATGATATGTTAATTCTTAAAAATTAAAATAATATTGGTGAATGTTTACTTTTTATGAAACCATTATATATATATAAAATATATGTACGTTTTAATTTTATAAACAATTTATTTTCATTATATATGTGATCTTAAAAAGGTTAAAATAAAACTAAAATTAAAATATAGGTCAAGTTATTAAATAAAAATAAATAACAGATCACGAAAATAAAATATGATATTTATAATCTATTAAAGTTATTTATGTAACTGAGTGTAGTAAAAATAACTGACATCATCACGCAAAAAGTTAATTTTTAAATAGTATTATATGATTTAAATATGTTAAACAAATCTAACACTTTTTGAGAAAGTTAGCAAATCTAACATTTATCATCAATTTTTGGCTATATCATACGAATTTTGATTATTGGAATAAAAGTGTAAAATATCATTTATCAATTTTAGAAATTAATTTTTGCGTTTATCTGAGCAATTTTCTTGAAAGTTAATTAATGGATTATTTGACATTTTGTCACAAAGGGGCCCTATCTCCATTTATAAAGTTATCAGCTTTAACTCTATGTGTGTATTGTTATTAATTTATTATCAATGGGCAATGGTAAATATGTTCCGGACCTAATCGAAGAAATTAAGGACCGGATTAAAAAATCTTGTTGACTATACCGAATATTAAGAAATGGGAGAATTTTTTTTAAAAAAAAGGAGACAGAGAAAATGAGTGCATTCAAGAGAGGGACAGTGTGTTGCTGCACATGTCGTCATGTGCTTCCAATACTAGCGCCATTTTTATATCCGTCTACTCCAGCCTCTAATCATTTTTAATTACAAAATCAAAATCATTAATTTTCATTGTGTTGTGTTAATTTTCTTGTTTGAAATCATCGTTTAATGAAACTAGTGATTTTCGATTTCTTAGAAGTTTTTTCTATTCAGTAGTTTGGTTAAGATTTCACTAATGTTTTTTTTTCTGTCAACAGATTTCACTAATGTATATATACTAGGAATATAAATTTCGAGTAAAAAAACCTAATTTATTATTAGCTATGAAGATGAACAGAGAAAACCTTACATGAATCTCCATTATGAAAAAAAATCTTCATTTGGTATAAATAAGTCATGTACATTTTGATAAAGCGGTTCAATATAGCACTCGTAGAACATTCAAACGTCAACTTTATATAATAAGTGTATGTCAACTGTAAAATTTCCTCTTGATAATTCTCAGACTTTATAATAAATAAGTTAGTGCTAAACATGATGTTCAATTTCAAACAATAACCAGATTTATTATGGTTTTATCAAAGTTATAGAACCAGAAAAGCCTAATATCTCTAAAATATTATTAATTAGCAAAGGTTGCATTAGTCAAAAAAAAATAATGAAGATGCAAGGAAATGCATGAATATATACAAATGTAGTTTTTTTCTTTCTGAAATGTATCTGTACTCATTAATACATTACACGCAGCATACATATATTCTATAATGTGGACAGCTGTATGTGTATAACATAATGCATAATGGATCATGACGAGGATGTGGCATGCAGATTGCAGAAAAAGGTGTTGCCGTGTTTTTTTTTCTTTTGTGGCCACCTATAGTCTCAATAATGTCACAATGTACAATAAACCCAAAATATCACCTCGTGTTACTAAACTTATAATTTCACAATTAGAAGCCACTGAACATATTTACTCCTTACCCTTGTATACGTTTTATAAACATGACAATCTCAAAAAAAAATATGGCTTATTACAAACTCTTTTCTGTTTTTAAATACATATAGTATTATGATAAAAGCATACAAATTAAGAAATGAAATATATTTTTCATAAAATTATTATTAAAAAATCATTTAACTAATCATAAAATTATTATAAAAAAGTAATTGATCAAACAGATTTTAATTGGACTAATCTTAAAATCTAAACATTTGAAATTTTAGAAATCAAATACTCCCTCTGTTTCTAAATAAGTGTCACTTTAGCTTTTTCTTTTTGTTTCAAAATAAGTGTCACTTTGCATTTCCAATACAACTTTTCATATATAATCTCTTTCTTACCCTTTTAAATAACCAATAGATGTTTTTTAAAATTATTTTTATTCAAATAATTGAACATTAAATGAAGGTACATTAGTATATTTTTCTATTTTCTTAATCTCCGTGAAAAGTGTCAAATTGACACTTATTTAGAACGGAGGGAGTAACATCTTTTTTTTTAGTTCGTTAGATTTAAACCCTTCACCTAATGGAATTTATTACAGACTAAAGATTTTTGAAGTCACAGAAGAAATTAAAGAGAGGTTGGGGTGTCTATTAAAATTGATGGACCCATAGGAAAACGCCTACATTACATATGCCTTACTGCATTAAAACGAAAAACACTTTTCACTCCACATTATTAAACTAATAAAAGTTAATTTCCTACTCAATCAACCCATTAAAAAAAAGCAGTAAGAAAAAATTGGAATCTACTTACTCACTCATTAAGTTTTTATATTGAAAAGTGTAGCAATCAACCTTTATATTCTACAAGTAAAGTGGTCACAGACTGTAAAATCAGTTTTTGTGTTTTGTTTTCTTCCTCCCTACATTCTTCCAAAACTGATTAGCAGATCAGAGAACATCTTTTCTTGTTATATCTTGGGTGAAGGTTTAGGTTTTTCTCGGGAGAAACAATGTTTAAGTCATGGAGGAACGACAAGAACAAGATCAAAGCTGTGTTCAAGCTTCAGTTTCAGGCAACTCAGGTGTGTGTGTGTGTGTTTTGTCTCTTTAAAATCTCGAAACCCAAATAATCAGACAATGGGTGTTGACTAGATCTGTCAGAGTTTCAAGATTTGTTTTTGTATATGAAAGTGTAACCTTTTCATGTGAAGGTACCAAAGCTGAAGAAAGCAGCTTTGATGATCTCATTGGTTCCTGATGATGTTGGGAAGCCAACCTTTAAGCTGGAGAAAGCTGAGGTTAAGGAAGGGATCTGTTCATGGGAGAATCCTATTTATGTCTCAGTGAAGCTGATTAAAGAACCCAAATCTGGGATTGTTCGTGAGAAGATTTACCATTTCGTTGTTGCAACAGTGAGTGAATTTCAACGATTTTCTTTTCGAGTTCTTCTGAAAAGAAACAAGTTTTTTTTTTTATTTTTTATTTGAGATTTGTTTTTGTCTTCAAAAAATGGTTTCAGGGTTCTTCGAAATCTGGATTTCTAGGAGAAGCGTCGATTGATTTTGCAGATTTTCTTACAGAAGAGGAGCCATTGACTGTCTCCTTACCTCTTAAGTTTGCCAACTCTGGTGCTGTCTTAAATGTAATCTCTCTTCTCTTCAAATATGTGAGAGAACTGTAATGGGGTGTTGAAAAGGTTCAAAGACTGTTGTAAAACGTTTGTGTCTTGGTGGGTGGTGCAGGTAACAATTGAGAAGATCCAGGGAGCAAACGATTTAAGGTAAAGTAATTTGTATATATTATATAGATACTTTTTTTCCCCCGGTCTTGAGAGATTCTTGACTTGCAAACATTAGCAGATCTATTGAGGAAAATAACGGCCAAACATTGTCCAAGGAGGATAGCTTCAAAAGTGTACCGAGCAATGATGACTTAGAGGGATATAACCAAGATGTAAGGCTCTTTCTTTTGTTCGGAGAGTTTAAAAACTGTCTCCAATTTCCTTAAGAAAAGCTGTACTGAACGTTTGAATTGTTTTGCAGGAAATGAGCTTGAATGGAAGCACGGCTAAGAATGTTGGTCTAGGAGGCTCTTTCAACTCCATTGGTGAATCAGGGTGGATGGATGGTTCAGATGGGAATGCACGCTTGCCTCACCGACATAACTCAGTTCCTGCAACCAAAAACGGGCATAGGAGGTCAAACACAGACTGGTCAGCTAGTTCAACATCAGATGAAAGCTACATCGAGTCGAGAAACAGTCCAGAGAACTGTTTCCAAAGAGGGTTTTCTGTTGGTAGTGATTCAACTGACCCTATTGAGAAGCTTAAGATGGAGTTGGAAGCTTTGAGGAGGCAATCAGAGTTATCAGAGCTGGAAAAACAGTCTTTAAGGAAACAGGCGGTGAAGGAGAGCAAACGGATACAAGAACTGTCCAAGGAAGTTAGTTGTCTCAAGGGTGAAAGAGACGGAGCTCTGGAAGAATGTGAGAAGCTCAGGTTGGAGAAAAGTAGAGACGAAGCTGATGCTGAAAGCAGGTTGAGATGTGTCAGTGAGGATTCGAGCAATATGATTGAGGAGATTAGAGATGAGCTGAGCTGTGAGAAGGATTTGACGAGTAACCTTAAGTTGCAGCTGCAGAGGACGCAAGAGTCAAACTCCAATTTGATTCTTGCTGTGAGAGATCTCAATGAGTTGTTGGAGGAGAAAAAGAATGAGATATCTTCTCTGAACTGGTCACTAGAAGAGGCTAAGAAGCGTGAAGAAGATAGGGAAATGGATTCTGGACACAAAGACAATGAAGAGATAGCTACGCTGAAGCAACAAATGGAAGATTTAGATTGGGAGTTGGACTCTTACAGGAGAAAGAACGAAGAACAGGAGATTCTTTTGGATGATCTTACTCGGGAGTACGAGTCCTTAAAGGAGGAAAATCACAAAAATGTATCTATGAAATTAGAGCAGCAGCAAGAATGCTCAAAACCAGGAGGTGAAGTCTCTGTCTCTGATTCCAAGGATGTTATAGAAGAATTGGAGTCTCAGATAGAGATATTGGAAGGCAAACTGAAGCAGCAATCACTGGAGTACTCTGAATGTTTGATTACAGTTAATGAACTTGAGAGTCAAGTGAAGGAGTTAAAGAAAGAGCTTGAGGATCAAGCACGAGCTTTCGATGAAGATATGGAAACAATGATGCGGGAAAAAACCGAACAAGAGCAAAGAGCTATCAAAGCAGAGGAGAATCTGAGGAAAACAAGGTGGAAAAACGCTATATCAGCAGAACGGCTTCAAGAGAAATGCAAGAGACTTTCTCTAGAAATGGAGTCTAAGCTGAGCGAGCATGAGAACCTGACAACAAAGACTTTAGCTGAAGCCAATGAGCTCCGTCTGCAGAACAAAAATCTAGAGGAATTGCAAGAGAAAGCACATAGCGAGATTGCACAAGAGAGAGAGATGAAGAAGAACGTGGAAGAGAAGAACGAAGCTTTGTCAATGAAAGTCCAAATGCTTGAAGGTGAGGTCCTGAAGCTCACAAAGATGAGAGAAGAATCAAATGCCGCAGCTAGTGAAACGGAGAAGATAATACAAGAGTGGAGGAGAGAAAGAGATGAATTTGAAAGGAAGTTTGCTTTGGCTAAAGATGAAGCCAAGACAGCGCAGAAAGAGTTAACTGTCTGTAAGACTTCAAACGATGAAAAAGAGACCAGACTTGGGAATCTGAAGAGAGAAGTAGAAGGTCTAAGCCTGCAGTACAGTGAACTACAGAACAGCTTTGTTCAAGAAAAAATGGAGAACGAAGAACTGAGAAAACAAGTATCAAACTTGAAAGTCGATATCCGGAGAAAAGAAGAGGAGATGACTAAGATCCTTGATGCAAGGTGTGTAGATATAAGTATAACACAAAGTAAATTTTGTATATATTTGACTTGTTAATATTCTAACTTGACAATTAACAGGATTGAAGCAAGGTCACAGGAAAATGGGGAGAAAGAGGAGAATCTAGCAAAGCTATCAGACGAATTGGCTTACTGTAAGAACAAAAACAGTTCAATGGAGAGAGAGTTGAAAAGAAATGGAAGAGAGATATTCAGAGATAAGCTTGAGATTTGCAGAGGTTGAAGGAGAAGACAACAGCTTGTGATGGCTGTCAGAAACCTCAAGAACGGTAAGAAGTTTTAGTATTTTGTATGGGTGCATGCTAATACAATTGTTTGTAACGTCATAGACGAAGAATAACTATATGAAATTGTGCTGTTAATAGAATTCGTTTCTCATAAACATTACTTTCAACTTTGTCAAGAAATCAGTGTTTTTTTTTCTGAAATTCATTTTGTCTCTATAACATTATATAAACCCAATTATCAATAATTATATGAGCTAGGTCCTGCGTACAAAGAGCACCATCAAAGCTTGTAGTTCCCTTCAAGAAAACAAATTATGCGTACATAAAGATTTGTATGGTTGTGTTTGCTTCTCCACTTTCATACCAGTTTTGTTTGGCTTCCAGATCCAATTCTAAGCCCAAAATATTGTAGTTTTATAGGTTGTTATGGAACATTGGTTCGTGTATGTGTATTATGTATGGAAAATGATGTATGACACACGTTTCAGAGAATAAAAAAAAAACGTTAAAAATGTGATGCCGTGGAATATTTTCATACATTGATTAACGAAATATATTTTAAATAACCATTATTAGATTATAAATTAAAAGATTTGGTGAAGTTAAAATATATGAAATAATATATTAGATAATAGAAAAATATTATTTGATAAATACTTTGGTTTTTCCTACAATTAAGTTAGAGCTTTTGACGTATTAATTCTCACAGAAACACAAAGAGGATTTTGGGATTTCAGAAAGTGAGTGATTTGTAGACGTGATCAACATGAGCTGGTTCACGCAGTTGGGTGTGTTAAGAATCGATCTGTGTCGAGTCGTGTAATTCGGATCAAGCAAGTTTGTAAGAAATTGTGTAAAAGATTTCTAATAAAAGAGGTACATGTTATTGGAAATACTTTATGCCTTGTATTTTTGTTGAATCTCGATTCGACAATTGGTATCAAAGCGGGACATCTAAAGATAAAAAGAGTTCTTCGAACCAATGTAAGATCTTGAGAAGAGAATATGTCGATTTTTGCATAAAATATCTTGTTGCTCAATGATGTGAATTATTGTTATTGGAAAGTGAGAATGAGAGCAAACTTGCGTGGAACTAATGAAGATATCTGGACAATTGTTCAAACTGGATGGAAAAAACCATGTGTGATGCTGGAAGATGGTTTGAAGACACCTAAGCCAAAGAAAAAGTGGACTGCAACATAGAAAAAACTTTCAAAGTTTAATGCGAAAGCATTGGATACAATCTTCAATTCTGTAGATAGTAAGCAATTGAGCTAATATAAGGATGTGAATCAGCTAAAGATGCTTGGGATATACTACAAACGCTTTTGAGGGTATTACAAATATTAGAAGGATAAGATTGGACTTGCTTGCTTCTCAGTTTGAAAACATAAGGATGACCGATGATGAGAAGATATGAGACTTCAGTGCCAAGCTCAGCTCCATAGCCAATAAGGCACAAGTTTTAGGTAAAAAATATGAAGATGCAAAATTGGTGAAGAAACTTTTGTGATGTTTACCTACTAAGTTTGCAGCACATAAAGCGGCGATAACTTTGACGATTAACACTGATGAACTGAAGTTCGCTGAGGTAGTAGGGATTCTAAAGGCTGAGGAGATGGAATTGTAATCTAAGTTGTCAAAACCTGCTCAGAATTCAAGAATTTCAGTTGACAAAGACATCCAAAAAGCTCAAAACTTGAAGAAACTATTCACCTAATGATTCATAAACTTGAAGAAACCATTGATCTTTTGTATAAGATGTCCAATGATAGATTGCCTAGAGAAGAAGAAAGACAGAAAATACATGAAGTGGTGTGTTTTAATTGTCATGGTAATTGACATGTCAAAAAAGATTGTCCATCTTTCAAGAAAAAAATCAAGTGTAATGGATGTAATGGTTATGGGCACATAAAATCAGATTGTGTGAACACAAAAAAAATAAAGATGAAGAGAAGTTGCACCCATAATAAGTCGGAAAAAAAGAAGGTGCTCTCAATTTTGTGGCTCTACATGGAGTTGTGGGATCTGAAAAAAATATCATTAAGGTGAAATTCGTGCGTTGTGTGTCACACACAAATTATGATGCGTCACAAGTGATACAAAAAGTGATTTAAAAGCTGATCTTTTTGCTGAGTATCAGGTTATCTTTTATCAATTTGCTAAACTCAATAATGAAAATATGCAGGTGATCAAAGATAAAGCAATCCTGAAAGCACAAGTGAACATTCTAGAGTCTGAAAACAACAATAAATCAGAGACTGAGGTGTCAAAAGAAGAGAAGAGGTTTGATCTACATAGTCTACAGAAGAAACTCTCTGAGCATGCCTACAATCTAAAGACTATGGAGACTAAATATGATCAGACGAAACAACTACTGAATGAGGAACTCGAGAAAAATCAACTGCTGCAAAGAGAACTTAGTGAAAACTACATGAAAGTAAGAATGTTGAACACTAGTTCAGCTAGTCTGGATCATATCCTATCGGTTGGACAGCCTCCAAAAATCAATTGGGGTTTGGGTTTTAAAGGTAATACTTCACAAGATCAAGATCATGACAAGGCTGATGGGATAAGTTCATAAAAGCTGCAGTAAAATGATATGATAAACAAAAAGATTTAGCACAAAAAAACTAGCATATCAGTAGCTGCAAAAACCATCAAAATCTGTCAAAACGAAGAAGATGGTAAATAATGGATGCTTGTTCAGTGGAAACCAAGGTCATCATGGAATCGGTTCTCAAACAGTTGATAAGAATGATGGAAACAAGTTTATAAAATACTCAATCCAGTTGTTTCAGCGGAATGAAAGGATGAAACTCAAGAAAACAATGTGATTTCAAAGATACAATACATAAAAGTTGTTGTTAAGTGAAGAAATGGCTGTCACTTTTGTGGTAAAATCAGACGTAGTGTTGCCTACTGTTATGCTCGTAGAAATCAGATTGAGCGAGCTTGGAGGATGAACTTTGTTATGTGGAACCCATAAGGTATGGAGATATATGGATAGCTAAGAAGGATCTATATCCTAAGTTTACGAAATGTGTGTCACACAAGCATACCAATGTGTCATACACTCGGATTGGAAATCAATATGCTGAAGCTGAAGAACCAGTTTGATGGGCTTCTACTAGAAGACATTGAGAGTTTTGATGGTCCAACAAGTATCATGAAGTTTTTCACAGAGTTTTTCACTCAAGCATGGGGAGATGATACTTGATTCAGGAGGAGTTCAAGATAAATACTTAGAAGAAATGTATAATGTATATTGTGGTTAAAGGTTAGTGAGCTTGAGTTGTAAAACTTAGTGGAAAAGGGGGAGAATGTAAGCTCAAGAATTTAGAGCTTGATAGGTTGCTGTAGTGGTGGAGCATTGGTTCGTATACGTGTGTTACACATGAGAATGATATGTGACACACGTTTCAGAGAATAAAAAAAACATCAAAGATGTGATGATGTGTAATATTTTCATATATTTGGCTGACGAAGTATGCTTTAAATAAGCATTATTAGATCACAAATTAGAACATTTGGTGATGCTAAAATAAAGAAAATAATATATTAAATAATAGGAAAATATTATTTGATATATACCTTGTTTTTTTTAGAATTGAGTTAGGGTTTTGACGTTATAATTCTCACAGAAACACAAAGGAAATTTTGGGGTTTCAGAAAGTCAGTGATTTGTAGACGTGATCAAGAGGGGTTGGTTCACGTAGTTGAGTGTGTTAAGAATCGATCTGTGTCGAGTTGTGTAATTCGGATCAAGCAATTTGTAAGAAATTGTGTAAGGGATTTCTAATAAAAGAGATGCATGTTATTGGAATTACTTTGTGCTTTGTATTTTGAGAAGTTGACTCATTGAGCACACATTTTAGTACAAAAGACTAGAACAATACAATTTTTTTTATTACTGACATTTTTTAAATGCCCAGCGTGCCCTTCTATCATGTTGTGCGAAAAAACGTATTTACAAGAATGCCATTACTTCTTCATGCCACGTCAGCCAAAAACCGTCGCCACATATGAATTCTCTGACGCGAATTAATGAAGTCAGCCGCAAAGCATTACAAACAACGTTACAACTGAGTTATCCGTACGTTGTGTCTGATTTAATTAACCTGGCTGACTTCTGTGAAAAGGGCTGACTTACGTCTATAAGTCAGCCCCATGTGAAGGCTGATTAACAAAAATCTGGCTGGATTATGTGATATGAGCTGACTTAGAAATACACGTTACGGCTGACTTACACATCGACTGGCTGGGTTTTGAAAATACGGCTGAGATGTAGTTAAGAAACGGCTGAGTTATATTTTTGCATGCTGATTCAATGATCATCGGCCGACTATGTTACTAAACTTTCGCCTGACTTAAGAGAGCTTGTTATGGCTGAGTTACCTTTTATCAGCCGTAATAAGTTGGATTAACCAAAATTTCAGTCCTACTACGGCTGACCTATTAACGAAAGATTAATTACTAGAGTAGAATTCACTTGACGACTGATTTAGGTGACGATATGGATGGCTTATTGTTTTTCCCCGTATTGACGGCTGGTTATTAGGAAAAGATTAATTACTAGAATAGCATTCACATTGCGGTTGACATACGTTTTGTGTTATGGCTGAGGTACGCTAGCTGAGTTATGTGCTCCTATGTCAGCTGACATAACGATTTGCCATGTCATCATCCATGTCATCAGTTCTTAGTTGCCATGCCATAGAAACGTTACAACAGTAAAAAAAATTTATGTTACAGACGTTGTGTCTTATTCTTCATTATTCATCTTCTTTATTTATCTTCTTCATCTTATTCTTCATCTTATGGATCTGGTAATTATTGTTTCCGGAAACTGGGTCTAAGAAAACATAGATCTAAAAATTTTGAAAATCGGAAGACATCCTACTGCTCCCTCTCTCATTGGATTCATCATCTTGGAGAAGAAGAAAAAGTCAAAGAGAGATAAATGAAAAAGGTAAGTTTCGTAAATTGTAAGAAAATGAGAGAGTTGAACAAACAAAGTAAGAAAATTAGAGAAGACGAAGAAGAAGATGAATTTGAAAGCCCTTACATGTTTGACGACTCAGATGGTGCGTCATCTGAATATGATAACTTTAGTTCATACACCGAGTCTCCAACACATATGTTAAAACTGAGTTATACATACAATACGGCTGAGTTATGCATACGTTATGACTGAGTTATACATATGTTACGGCTGACTTATACCATTCTGATTAAAACTTTAATCTTTTTTTTCCCGCCCAAAATATTTTTTTTCCCGCCCAAATACGAAACGTCGCTAAATAAATTACACTTGACGGCTAGCTTATAAGAACGTTACGGCTGACTTATAAGTCATGGTTTAGGGTTTTTGCTATAATCAAAAGCTGAGTTGTGGTTACAATACGACTTTTTATAACCATGTCGACCAAAAAAACTAATAACAGACTCAAGATTCATCATCCAAACTTAAATTGGAATTTAGAAACCGAAAGAGAAAATAAAAGACGATTCTATATATTAGGAATCAAGAGACATATCACTCTCATAAACAACATAGATCTAAAAAATCAAAAATCTGAGACAGATCTACTCCAGTAGTCTTCGTCTTCGATGGTGGTCAGTTACAAACCATGATTATAAGTCAGCCGTAACATTCCTATTAGTCAGCCGTCAAGTGTAATTTGTTTCGCCTTCGTCTCATATTTTGGGCGGAAAAATGATTTTTTTCCCGCCCAAAATACGAAACGTCGCTGAAACAAATTACACTTGACGGCTGGCTTATAGGAACGTTACGGCTGACTTATAAGTCATCGTTTAGGGTTTTTGCTATAATCAAAGCTGAGTTGTGGTTACAATACGACTTTGTTATAACCGTGTCGACCAAAAAAGCTTATAACAGCTCAAGATTCATCGTCCAAACTTAAATTAAATTTAGAAACAGAAAGAGAAAGTAAAAAGTTGAGTCTATATATTAGGAAAAGAGACATATCACTCTCATAAACAAGATAGATCTAAAAAATCAAAAATCTGAGACGGATCTACTCTAGTAGTCTTCATCTTGATGGTGGTCGGTTACAAACCATGATTATAAGTCAGTCGTAACGTTCCTATTTGTCAGTCGTCAAGTGTAATTTGTTTCACATTCGTCTCATATTTTGGGCGGAAAATGATTTTTTTCCGCCCAAAATACGAAACGCCGCGAAACAAATTACACTTGACGGGCTGGGCTTATAGGAACATTACGGGCTGACTTATAAGACATGGTTTAGGGTTTTTGCTATAATCAAAAGCTGAGTTGTGGTTACAATACGACATTTTATAACCATGTCGTCCAAAAAAGCTTATAACAAGCTCAAGATTCATCATCCAAACTTAAATTGAATTTAGAAACCGAAAGAGAAAGTAAAAGACGAGTCTATATATTAGGAACCAAGAGACATATCACTCTCATAAACAACATAGATCTAAAAAATTAAAAAATCTGAGATAGATCTACTCCAATAGTCTTCGTCTTCGATGGTGGTCGGTTACCAAACCATGACTATAAGTCAGCCGTAACTATCCTATTAGTCAGCCGTCAAGTGTAATTTGTTTCGCCTTCGTCGTCGATGGTGGTCGGTTAGAGTAGAAGCTTTGTCTCTTCCAGTGTCTTGTATGGTGACCCGACATCCTACTGCTCCCTCCCTCATCGGATTCGTCGTTTTTGCAGAAGAAGAAATGTCAAAGAGAGAGAGAGAGAGAGAGAGAGATGAATAATTTTTAGCCTTTAGATTTTATTTAATCAATGGCCAATAATTGTGATCCTTGAAAAAAAGATTAACCAATGAGAAAGAAGGTTGAGGATTGATAAAAAAGATAATTTTGAACCCTTAGATTAAAATCAATCAATGGTTATGAAAAAAGCAATATAAATGGTAATTTTAGTTTTTTCAATTTGATTTTAAAATAACTTAAATTTTAAAAATATAGTTACAAATTTAAATCAAGATTTAAAATGAAATATTAAGGATTAGAGATTAATTTTTTAAAATGATTAAAATTTGAATTTAACTCTAAACTATAAACTTAAACTCTAAACCTAAACCTTAAACTTTAAATAATAATAAATTTAAATAATAAAAAATATCTGATTTAATGTTCAAAAGATAAACTTTATAACTTTTATAAACTTTATAGTTCTATAATTTAGGATTTGAGGTTTAGATTTAAGAAATGATTAAAAGTTAGGGTCTGTGAGTAAGAATTGTATAAATAATTGTAAGAGAACAATATTATCTCAAGATCAAGTTAAAGTCTCAACTTTGAAAAATTCAAGGAAACTATACAATTTTTAGTTGATTTATATTCACTTTGAATATTGATAAGAGGATCTTCATATTAACTATTTAAAGTACTTGAAATCAATTTTTGAGGTATGTTGAGGTATGACTGAGTTATATTAACCGACAACGACTAAGTTTATAAAAACGACACGGCCTGAGTATAATAACATTTCTGATTTTATGATATGTTTGAGGTATGGCTGAGTTATTTAAACTACATGGCTGAGATATATAAACGACACAGCTAAGTTGTATAAACATAGCATAAGTCAAATATAAATTACACGGTTGAGGTATGTTTTCCACAGAGAAACAAGAAAATACAGGTTTGCTTCACCATTCCGGTGATAACTCCTCAATGTCTCCAAGCTTCACTGAACTCCTCTGCCTCGTCTTTGCCATATCCATCACTTCTTTATGTCTCTTCTATTATCTTCTTGTTCAAGCTTCTCTTTCACTCAGATCTGGAAAAGAAAAAGATTATTGAATTATGGGTATTAAATCACAAACAAACTTAAATGAATACACCCCACAATTGTCAATTTGGGTGTTTTTAAAATGTATTTGTTTTTTCTCCTCAAAATGCAACATTTCTTTATATCTAGGTTTTTGGAGATTCACAGGAAGTAACTCAGCCACAACTACATATTTAACTCAGTCGTAAAAGAAAAGTGACTCAGCCACAACATAAATAAAACTCAGCCACAAACTCGAAAAACTCAGCAGAGATAAAGACTTTGGGCGATTGCAGCGAAGAAGATTTCGTAGAAATGCTTGCGGAGAAGACGATTTCAACGAAGACGATTTCGGCGAAGACGATTTTGGCGAAGACGATATCGGGATAGACAGTTCGAGAATTTCAGATGATAAACAACAATGTCAACATAAAATCACACTCAGTCACAATTTAAAATCAAACTTAGTCGCAACATATATTCAAACTCAATCACAGTATAGATCAAATCAGTCGAAACTTACCAGAGAAGACTTTTGCGGATCTGACTTTTTCGGAGAAGACGATTTGGAGTAGACGATTTCCGAGAAGACGATGACGACATTTCTTCTCGAACGTTTTCGGAGAAAATGCTAGATTGGAGAAGACGAGTTCACGGAGAAGAGAACGGCGACACAATGAAAAACTCTCTCTAGGGTTTGAAGAATTTGACTTCGAAAGAGGGAGTGGGGAGTTGAATTTTTTTTTCTTGTTTTGAACAAATTAATTGAATGTATTGGTAAGTGTAAAAAAATTAATGACATGAAATATGTATAAGGTGAGCGGAATACGGTTAAGTGACTGGAATACGGTTGCTGACATGGCATTCTTAATTAAAAATATAGGCAAACTAAAATGAAGAGTGTTTATTGCAATATACTAGGATCAAAAAAATATTCTAGTAATTTTAAAAAATGTATGTTATTCTAACTTTTCTGTACAATATGAGTCATTTTTCTTGTATTCTCTGAATCTAGATTTCGACACCATTAACTGTAGATACATGAAAGTAAAAAACAATGCGTGTTAATGTAAAGAACAATCACCGGTATGAAGCAAATCTCACTTCTATTTTTATAGATTAAAGCATACAGAAAAATACCTATTTCGCTCGCTTATCAATTGCGTATCCCCAAACTCTAGAATAAATGGGTACAAATATAAATGGGTTTACACGGCCGTTACTAAAACGGGTTAGAGTTTAAACAGATGGACTATGGATGTTAAGAAGGGGTAAAAATCAATAGTGTACCTAAATCATATTGAAATTTGAAACTCAAAACTTGTATATTTTGTGTTCACTTGTATATTTAACGTTCAAAACTCACGGATTTAATTCGAGCAGGTCCTAGTTTAAAAATTACTTTATCAGATTACCTTATTCAGTTTCAGGTACTCTAAGGATTTTTTAGAAAAAATAAAAAGCAATGCTAACTCAATGTCAATGTTTTACACTAAAATGTTTTTTTAATAAGACATACTCGACATCATCTTCTTCCTCTCCCTCCATCCCTTAATTCATGTGATCATTAATAAATCATAAAGTTCTCCTCATTTGTGTTCGAAACGATCTAGATTTGATTCTCTTTGTAATTGCAAATGTTTTGACAATTTTTTCAGTTTTGGTTGCGTCAACACTAGACATACCTGAAACTTTCACATACCAAAATTTCAATTGTTATTGTATCTTGGTTTTCTAAAAATATATTAAACGGATTCCTTCATAGTAGAATCAATACATTGTTCCCTATGTCATTCATCCTCTCCTCAATATAACTCATATCAACAAAGAAAAAATGTACAATATTTCTCATCAACAAAGCAAGTAGAGACGTGGGCCATTTGGCGATGGAATGAACCGGTTTGATTGATATTGATTATGATTTTAATTCCGGTTTTTTGGATATTGGTCATGTTATCTTGCATAACAAATTGACAAAAAACTTGGTAAGGAATTATTGGATTATGTTGCGACAATTTTAATGTGATGAATTGTAACAAACCAACCAACTTCAAGGCGGACCCCTAAGACTATGTGGGCCGTATACGATCTATTAAAGATTTCAATAAAGATTTCAATAAAAATTCTTTATAAATTTGGGGATCTATGTATATGTAATCTTATTCAAATATTTTGGAAGATAAAAGCGAATGTATCATCCGGTTTTGCCCATGACGACCCTAACCAAATTTTTTCAGGACGAGTCCTGACATTTGTTTTTCATAATTCATAAATTGATTCTAGTTAAGTTTAATAGTAACCATAAAATATTTTAAAGGAAAAAAGATTAGTCCCCCACAGGGAACCTTAAAATAATAAAGTTTTATTTGGGTAACCTTATTAATACAAGATTTATTCAGGTTTTTAAAATTTGAGTTATTTTTAAACGGGTATTTAAGTACCACATTACATTAACAATTTAAGGCATCTAAATAATAAGAACTTGCTTATAGTTGAGTGGTTGTGTCCTAATTTTCTGAGTCAAATGTGTCAAGTTCAACTTTGTAAGATGCGAAATTTTTGTTTTGCCTTATGCATGGCGGGCCTGCTTGAGTGCTGTAAGATAATATCAGGACTCTATGAAACTATTTAGTTAAAAGACCAGAGAAGAACTATGTGGGTGCACGAGAAAATTTTAGAAACGCTCTGTCGTTTTCTATCTTCGAAAAAGCGTGGACAGACTCTAGTTTCTTCGCACCATCTTCAAATTCGACCAAAAACATATGAACAAATAAGAAAGATTGATATTTTCTGAAAAATACTTTCTTAAAGCTTAGCATTTACAAAACTATTCTCGTTCTTATAGAGCTAGAAGAACATCTGGATCCTACAAGATCTGCTTACACTTGCCCCTAATCTAGCCACAATGATAACAAAGCATCAAAATGGTTACATAGTACGACTGGTTTCTCATCCTTCACACAGTCTGTCACCTTCATCCCAATCCTCTATTTTGCTTTTGTTGTCGTGTTGTGACCATGAGGAAGAGAGATGTTAACCATTTTGATATCTTGGGCCTCAACATGTTACGCTTCACAAACATCTTGAGCCTTTACACTTTCATCCCCCCCGTAAACTAAGTGTGGGAGGAACACAAACATTTCGTTTATGTCGCAGCTGCTGAAACGAGTATCGAGGTAAAGACTTGGTAAAAATATCAGAAAGATGGAGATGAGAGAGAACATGTCGAATCTAAAGCACACCAAGAGCAACACGTTCACAGACATAGTGATAATCAGTGTCAATATGTTTAGACCTGTTGTGAAGAACCGGTTTGGCTGAGAGATGAGCCGCAGGGAGGTTATCACAGCATAAACGATCAGGTTTTGTCTGAGACACACGAAGATCACGTAGAACAGAGGAAACCCATGTTAATTCAAACGCATTTGTTGCAATATCTCTATATTTTAATCAGTGAAGATCGAGACACGGTAAGTTGTCTTTTGCTGACCATGAGATAACCTTAGTGCCAAGTAACACATTGAAGCCTGTCGTTGATCTCCTTGTGTCTTGACATCCCGTCCAGTCACTATCACTGTAAGAGATAACATCCAAAACCACTGTTCTTCGGGAGATACATTACCCATTGTTGAAGTACCTTTGAGATACCATAAAGTCCGCTTTAAGAGGCCAAATCTGCTTCAGTTGGTGAGTGCATCCTTTGACATACAAAGGTGAACAATATATTGTATGTCTGGACGAGTGATTGTCAGATACTAAAGCTTGCCTGCAAGACTTCTAAAGTAGAACGGTTGAGCAAATGGTCTGTATCTGAAAAACATGATCAAGACGAAAAGGCAATGGAGTATGTATCAGATTACAGTGTAACATACCCAGCGCTATGAAGTATCTCCTCTGTATACTTGGCTTGATCAATGAATAGACCATTGGTGTTATGCTGAGCTTGCCACACCTAAGAAGTAATGAGAGTTCTTCAAATCCTTCATTGCAAACCAAGCGCTTAACTATTTATCAAATACTTGAACAGCTCTGGATTGGATCTCGTTAATAGGATATCATCAACATAGAGTAACAACACAAGAGTAGCACCGTTGTGATGTTAGACAAAGAGAGAAGGATCTGTTTTGCTACACACAAAGCCGTATTTAAGAAGAAATTGCTGAACTTATCAAACATGCTCTTTGGAGCTTGCTTAAGACAATAGAAAGCCTTATGTAAGGAACATACATGAGTAGGATTAGCTTGAACTTCAAAACCAGGTGGCTGCATCATATACACTTTTTTTGTATATCACCATGCAAGAAGGCATTCTTGACATCTAATTGAGTTATACTCCATTGTTTTGTTGTAGTAACAGTGAGAACAATCCGAATGGTAGAGGTTTCTAACCACTAGATTATTGGTGTCATTGAGTCAATTCCTTCTTCTTGATTTAAACCTTTCGCTACTAGACGTGCCATCAGCATTGAGTTTTACAGTAAAGACCCAGCGACATCCCATAAACATTCATATCTTCTTCAAGAGGAATAAAAGACCATATATGATTCTTAAAGATTGATTCAAGTTCATCAAGCATCGCTTTTCGCCATCAGATGATTCAGAGCCTCAACCAATGTCCTTGGTAAAGGAGGAATAGTAGTACTAACAAGAAAATCGTACAGAGGATTTGGTTTGTTTGATACCAGATTTTGATCTAGTCTTTCATAGAGTGGCATTGTTTTCAATCACTGGCTCTTCATCATGTTGTTGGTTTACTGCAGTCTCAGGTCTGATCTCAACCTCTTCCCTTGCTGTAACCTCTACTTGAATTGTTTATGTAGTGTTATCGTCATGTGGATACTCAACAACTTCATCATGTACGGAAGGTGATCTAGGAAGGACTCCTGGTGGGAGAGTGGAAGTGTTTGGGGAAGACCTTGAAATTGAGGAGGGTCCGCAGCTGCCAAGCGCCCATCAGTTATGTTCTTCTTGCTGGGATATCAAATGTTTTATACTTGTCCATAAAGGAAAGCAGAAACTCATCAAATATGACATGGCAGTTTATATAAACACATCCTGTGGAGGGTATAAGCCATCAATATCTTGTACTGAGGATAATATACCAAGAAGATGCATTGGAGTGATCTGGCTGTAACTTATGTTAAGTGAATGGCCGTAAAAAAAGGATGGCAGGCAGATCGAAGAGACGAAAGAAGGTATATATCTGGAGTCTTATTTAGCAAGAACTCATAGATGGACTCTATGTTCTTGCAAAGATGGTAGATGGGAACATATTGGTGATAACAATTGGATGCATAGAATGCTTTTACGCCAAAACTCGTTAGAGGAACTTTTGTCTCGATGAATAGCATCATTGACAGAGTTCGTCTGTGATACAGTTGACGATGTTTACTGCTTTGGACGATACACCATTTATGTTGAGGTGTTGAAAGACAAGATGATCAAATGTTGATGCCATGATTCTGTAGAGCTGTGTCCGCTGATACCGTGTACTCAAAATTCACGTCTGGCACCACCATCCCTTGAAAAACCTTAATCTTCTTGTTTAACTGATCTCGATTTGTCTTTAAACAAAAATCAGATGTTATTTTAAGTGAAAGTAACCATGATAATATACAAGAATATTTGTCGCACAAACACTGCATAATACTTGAAGCCTTGAACAGATACTAACTGAGAGAAGATCCATAGCATCACAATGTATTCAATCAAGTGGTTCTAGTACAACTAGACATAAATCATAAAATGGAGTTAAGAACTCATTCCCATCTGGCTAGGTTCACAGATGGAAGTGGTGTGCTGCTCTATTAATTGAGATTGCCTTCCTGGATTTGAGAAGTTGGAGAACCTGATTATTAGAATAAACAAGAAAA